>PVKM010004238.1:40658-53101 GCA_004027735.1 Carollia perspicillata
AGGCATTTGATTAGAACTGTCTAGATATGTTATCATTTTGATTCAGGAATTCCAGGGGCTTGGGGACTCAAAGGTCCATGACCTACTGTGGGTCCTTGGCTTCATCAATGAAAGAATTCAAATCTAACCCAGGATAGAGTTTAAAGTGAAAGTGAGTTTATTAATGAAGCAGTGAGACAGAGAGACAGAGAATGGGCTACTCCACAGACTGAGCACCTCCCCTTTGGCAAAATTTGCTTCCTTTATTGAGGTTCATTTAATTGGGGGTAGGTATTCAATGAGTGGGAAGAATATTCAGGATCTTTCTGAGAAAGGTGTGGAGATTTCTTAAAGGAGCTCTGTTGGCCTATTGTATCCCTATATGGGCTTTTAGTTTCAATCATGGTGGCGTAGGGTATGTTGGTTAGCATGCTAAGGTATTATAATGAGCATGTAATGAGGCTAGGGGTTACCATTAGGTAAAATTAGTCTCCATGTTGGATCAATCTGATCTCTGCCAGTTTTAAGCCACAGATCCACTGTGAGATAGCCTTCCTTCTTCTTGACAGTTTCTGTAGCTTTTATTGATTGCAGCTGTTTTGCCACATACCCTATCTCAGTTTGATAGTATAGTAAGTGTTAAATTCTCAGTTTCTCCTTCTCTGTCTACTTTCCAACTATTTTCCTAGTACTGACAACTGTGAAATGACCTATCCTGGTGTCAGACCCAGGAGACAGATGGAGGTATGCCGAGGCTTAAGGAGATGAGTTGGACAGTCCACACACAAACAAGTCTTCAAACTGCTATTGAACATTAAATTGTTCTGGCTTGTAGCATATGTTCTCTCAAATTATCAGCACTCCTTCATCTAAAACCAGGTTCAGGTTTGTGTGTACCAGAAAAAGAGGGTATGAAATGACCTCACAGAATACTTAACAAAGATGGTACCAAGTCTAGCTCACTTAGAATTATCTGCTTGATATGATTTCAAGGGAAGTTAGAGATGGTCCTCTCTTTGCAAATTGTCTTGTCCACAGTGCTAGTATGTTCAACACTCAAGATTTCCTTCTATGATTTAAGGCTCTGTTGCCTCAACAGTAGCTATTTAAAATACAAATCTTCTGGGAGAATGAGGGCTGTATACCAAAGTGGGCGGAGTAAAATAAACACTGCCAAATTCCAGAACTTGGGCACTATCCTCAACTCCTGAACTGGAGGAAATTTCCATATTACTCTATGTGTTTATTTGATTATTTAGCCTTGGACACTGAACTTATTATATTTAAAAAAACTTAATTTATGATAGCTAGTCTTATACTGTGATTGTGAAAATAAAATACCTCTCCCACTTATTTTATACTACCCAGATTATCCAAAGAATTGATTGCCTTCGTTTTCTCATTTCTCTAGCCACTCTAACACTCATTCCTTCACTTAACAGTTTGTATTTATCTTTTTAGTAAACATTTGACAGGCACTGCTTTGAGTGCTGTGAATAATATCTCAGTCAAGTGTAAGAAAAGCTTCCAAGCAGATAATCACAACATAATGGAATAAAGCCACCATAGAGCCTGGTGTAGAATCCTTGAGAAGAGAAATAGGGAACACTGTAGGGTAGACAGCACTCACAGTTGAGCAGGGTCTAGAAAGATAAGTAGGATTTTCATGAAAAGAATAGGAGGAATGCAAAACAACATGTGAAGGGCTCAAAAACATAAAAATGATCAATACAGTGCAGAGGAGGCAGGGGATGAAATCAGAAGTATAGTTTAGGAACAAATCATAAGAGTCATTTCAAGAGAGAAAACATATAAGCTTTCTCCCAAAGGACAGGGAAACAGCAAAGTCATGTAAGTTGATTGTATTCATGATGATGACTCAAATATTTTCTAGAATCAGCAGGGTTTAGCAAACTTGAAAACTAAAGTTTTATTGCTCACAACTGTACCTATTCATTTATGAGTCACTATGCCTGCTCTCTCAATACAATAACAGGGTTGAGTACTTGTGACAGAAACCTTGTGGGTCACAAAGCTGAAAATATTTACTATTTGGTCCTTTGCATAAAAAATTTATGGACCTCTGCACTAGAGGAAAGAGAGATTTGGTTGCTGAGAAACCAAATCTCAGCTTCTGCCATGGCTGTTTACATGAGGAATGACCCAGGGTTCTAATATAAGTATTGAGGGAAGATGTTCACCATATCTGGGAAATATTTCTGTGATAGAATTTAAATTCCACGTTGATTGATTGAATATGGGGAGTGAGGTGGGATTAAGTGTGAGTTCCAGATTTTGACTTGCACAATGGCTTGGGTAATTGATTGTGATAGCAAATGAAGAAAAAAGGGACAAATAGATGAGAGAAAGGAAGGAAAATAGATGGTCAGTTTAAGTATGAACATGTTGAGAGTACAGTGCTGATTTCCAGTTCAAAAAAATGAATAAGACAGAGGTAGATTTTGGTTCTGTTGAGTTTTCTTTCTTATGTGAGTGCTATCCACCTGAGCAATGTTCTCCATTATTCTTCTACAGTATTTTATACAGGACTTCATTGTAACTGTGTTATATCATGTCATAATTATCTGCTTAGAAGCTATTTCTCAACTTTAATTATGGGCAATTTACTGACAACATTTAACATGATGCTTGTCAATTTTTTATAGAAAAACATTCTACCATCTCCCACCTGAGATTTCACCATATACCTTATCCATGTCCTCAGCTTTAATTACAATAGCAGCATCAGTGATTTACAAATATGTATCTCTAGCCAGACTTCTCACCTCTACATGATGTCTGTCATTTTTCAATGCCCAAAGCCATTTGAACACCTCTTCCCCTTTCCATTATAATTATTCTTCCTTTTGTCAAACCTGCCTTCCTAAGGTAGAGTTCCAAAACAGCTCTTCCCAAGTCTCCATGCTGCTGGTTTATAGGCATGTGGTTGCCTCCCACCACTAGATTCTTCTTTATGGTATTGGAAAGAGCATGGGAATATTGTAAGGCTGTGCACTTCTTCTGCTGAACCAGAGATGAACCAGCTATAACAGAGGTTCTTATGTTCTGGCTGGCTGAATTAAGCAATCAGTGATGGAAACCTTGGGACTGTCTTTGAGATTGTCCCTGACTGGGTCTCTCTTAAGTGTGTGGCATTCAAGCTAGGCTCCCTGACTTCAAGAAATTCTTGCAACTAATTAAAGCCCAGATAATAAGCACCTTCTCTTTAAACTAGCTAGAGGGGTTTCTTCACCTGTAACTGAATCTTCACTGATGTAAGCCCCACATTTCTTCTCCAGCCTTTTTCAGTGCCATAGTTCACCTCACTGTTTGTGCTCCAGCTATATTTAGCATCTTATGGTTTCTCAGACTCTTCATTCTGACCAGCATAGAGCCTTTGCTCCTATTCTTCCCTCTGTCTGCAATACTTACTCTCACCTCCCATTTCTAAGCCTGCTGTACTGTTCATTTCTGCTATCGTTATATATCTCATCTCAGTCATTTCTTGTTCTGAGATTTGTCTGATCTCCTCAACTACATCAAATTTCCCTGTGGAGATCTTTTATGTACCAAAGTTACTTATCTCAGTTGCAATTTGCATTTACTTATATGGTTGTTGGGTTAATGTCATCCAGTCTTCTAAACTGTAAGCTCCATGGAAGCAGGCTCACTCATTTATCTTCCGAATTTAAAAGAATTCCTGGCACATCCTGTTTCCTTGTAAACACTAGTTGTTTTGATAATTGGTAAAGATTTATAATCAGTAGAAACAATTGCCATTGCTCCAAGTTTCTATTACTTTATTCTTTTGGAAGCCTTTAAGGACCCTTATTCTAATTTGTATGTATATATGTATATAAATTTCATAAATCTATTGTTCAACTTTCAGCAGTTTAGAAGATTTAATATTTTTACATATCCTAGAAATTGACATCCATTCATTCCATCTCTGGTCAAGATGATTAAGTTCCAGGATTTGAAATCACAGGAAGTCAAGGGTTTATAAGTAGATGTCATGCTGCTACAAGGTTATTCTTCAGAAAGATACACTGATATCCTGAGGTAGTGTGAGGATGAATTAAGAAGAAGTAACGATGTTAACCTATTATGGCCTGAAAGAGAGGAAGGATGTAAATTAAAAAAAATACAATGATTAAATTTTAGGCTATTGAAAAATTAGGATATTATTACTAGAATTAGGGAATAAACATAAACATGAGAATGATATTTGTGTTTCAGTCTGTAGTCTATAGTTGTTGCTTCTTTTAAAACATTGTTTTCATAGTGTAAAATGCAAATCAGAGAAGTCATCACTCATGCAATGGTACACAGTAAAAATGGCAAAAGCTAGGATACAAACCCAATGTTCTGATCCTAAATTCTATGTCCTTTCCACTGTTGCTTTGCCTTGGAGGGAAGGAAGTGGTAATGACTTGGAGGCAAATATAGGGGACTTAACAATGGCAGACATGTTGAGTTTGAAGCAAGAAAACATTAACATAAAACCACGAGCAGCTTCTCTAACATATTTATCAAATATATCATTTATAACATTTATTTGGAGGAAAATCTCATGTAGATTGATTCAATTTCTAAAGGAAAGATATTTTAATATAATAATCACCCTTCAATTTATCCACGTGAAGATCTCCATTGACTAACCTTACAGACATCTACATCTGTGCTACACATTGCACCCCACTCTTGCACCCTTTAAAATAAAATTAATTAGTATAATGCTGTCTTATCTCTGATTCCATCTCACTGCATTATTTTTCAAGAATATCCTAAACATATTAAGCCATGTACTTATTTTATGTCTTTAGTTCTACTACTACTGTTATCTTGGTCTAGAAGAGTCTATGCAGATGGAAAAGACTCTGTTTACTCTCTAAGAGTAAACACTAGTAAGTCTAGTTATAGTTCCACATTCCTATGTAAGTATAATGAAGTGTCCAAATGAGTGATCCAGGTTTGAATCTACAGAGACACTCAAGTCAATGGGATTTACATCTACGTGGAAAAATTAACTTTAAAATATTGTCCCAAGGTAACACATAATTTGCAATGCATTTCACTAAAATTGGTAAAATATCAGCCAGGAACATTTAATAATAATCAAGAAATATGTTCATCAACCTCTTGGTTAGAGAAGGTGACAGTGAACCCTGTTCTTCAAAAAGTAGTGAGAATTATTGTAAATTATATTTAATAAATCTTTTCATCATTAACAATATCTTTCATAGACAAATATAATTCCAACAGAAAGGTCTAGAATTAGAGAAACTTGGGGTATTTGTGTCTATTACGGTAGGAGATAAGGCAGACAGAGTGAAGCCTATAAAGGGGCCTGCACACGTCCTTTTGTTAGGGAGGGTTATTTTGGGCATAATTGGGATTCATCATTTGTCTTGAATTATTTACCAAATGTCTTGGAGTTGGCACACCCCAAACTGAGTTTGGTTGAGTGTTCTTTCCTCAGTTTTTAAACCCAAGTGATTCCTAGGAAAATTTAATCCGTATGTTTCAGAATCGTTTACACTTAACTCATCAAAATGTTTTGTAAGGTCTATTTGATGTCCAAGATGTCTTTTAAAGACATTTGTCTTAGAAACAGAAAATTGTTCTTTGTTTTGTTTTGTTTCTTTTCTAAGAGTAAACAGCCTAGGAACATAGAAAGACTCTGACCAGCTTAAGACTTTTAACATTTGGGGTAAGCAGATCCTGTACACACAGAACAGCATGTTTTTAAAGCTACACTTTTAGCACAGCTTATTGACTGAGGGTGCTGGTCCCCAGGATTCTTATTAGTTGATTAACACCAAATAACTGTTCAATGATTTTTCTAGGAAAGCATAAAAAACAAAGCTGTCTTTGGAAGACATAGGAAATATTACATTAATCACCATACAAAGAATTAAAATCTAATTAATTATTGTTTCCTAATAAAGGCATCATGCCTTATTGGTCTTATAGATGAGTTCTATTGAACTCTAAATAATAAATTAGGAAAATATATACAACTAAATTACAGAACTACATAAATGGCTACTATACATATAAAAACTACTGCCCTGGCTGGCGTAGCTCAGTGGATTGAGCACGGGCCTGTGAAGCAAAGGGTCACCGGTTCGATTCCCAGTCAGGGCACATGCCTGGGTTGCAGGCCAGGTCCCTGGTGGGGGACACATGAGAGGCAACCACACATTGATGTTTCTCTCCCACTCTTTCTCCTTTCCTTCCCCTCTCTCTAAAAATAAATAAGTAAAATATTTAAAAAAACTGTTCAGCTGCACTAATGTTTAGTAATAAATTTTGTGTATTTTTGGCAATTGTCTGGGAAAATAGGAAGTGTTATAGGGTAGTGATATGATTATAAGTTAGTAGAGTCTATCAAAGGGAATTTGACATCAATAAATTTAGAAGTGATGCACACAGTCCTTGATCCATCAACCTCACTTCTGGCTTTCCAACCCAGAAAAACATTTCCATAAGTACAAAAACAAAGCATTTCCAAAAATAATGCACTGCAATATTATTTAAAACAGCGAAATGACATATTTTGTTAATATACTTGTCATAAAGACAATGGAAGCAAATTATTTAAGAGATCAAACCAGTAGTGGGGTCTAAAAAATGAGGAAGGCAGAGAATTCTGGGAGGAATTTATCATGGAAATGTTGGCTATCAGCAAAGAATTTTATCTTGTTTTAAGGGAAAAGAATTCTCCCCATATAAACACTTGAACTTGCAGTAAGTTAGGAACATCAGAAGAAGGAACACCACTCCCTTCTGAGCTCCTTTTAGGGTCATTTGGCACGTTGTGACCCCCCCCCCTCCAGGCAAGGATCTGTTGATTCCAAACAGAGGTCTTCAATGACTTGATAATAGGGTGCTTCTTGTCTTCTAGATAGTGTATAGTTCACATACCAAAAAATGTTCTTTTTTTCTCCTCTGAATCTTATGCAGATTCATCCCAGAAGAATGACTAATGGAAATCACTGTAGTCTCTATTGGATCCCTGGGAGAAGAACCACCTCTTAATGGTATTTGGGGATCTGCAAGTTTATATTTTTGGCATCTACTACCTGCACACATATAAGCAATGATCAGGGACCACTGAAGCTTTTCCAGTATCCTCCTACCACCAAGATTAAAAATACATTCATGAATCCAACAGAAAACAGGTTGATGACTAACAATAAGCATCATATAGCCCTATATTTCATCATTTGATAAACTGGCAGGCACCCTGAAGATGCTGAGAAAAGGTCAATTTCTTAAAAATAATGGGATCATTGCAAGTTTATGCCAGGGCATGAAGTAGAAAGTAAGAGTATTTGGAGTAAATATTACAAATTAAGATCGTTTTCTTCTTAGAGAGCTCCCTGTTGCTAATTGTGGTTTGACCAAGCCAGGCCAGACCTCACTTAGAGCTGGAGGCAGTAGAGAGGGATGGTTGAGAGGACCGAGGCTGGAACCAGGCTGATTAGGCTTCAGTGTCAGCTCCACCCCTCACCACTCCTGTGATCCGCTGGATGGGTTATCTGGCTGAGTTTCTGTTTCCTCATTTGAACAAGAGAAGATGGTGCTGCGAGGAATAGCAGTAACTCCTTCACAAAGACATGGTGAGGATTACGGGAGTAAATACACAGCACTTAGTACTTGGCATGTAGTGGGGAGCTCAGCAGGGCTGCTCCCACTACCAGCAGTGCCTTGCCCTAGATTGTTCTATCTCACTCTCCATTACGTCAGTCATGACCTGATCAAATGTCACACTCACAGAGCCACTCCTAGTGCCCTTTTCCAAATACTACCATGAATCCTTTAATTCCCCTATTCCCTGACCCAGATTTTTTTCATCGAGGTGTAATTGACACAATATTATATTAGTTTCAAGTGTACAGTGTAAAAATTCAATATTTGTATATATTGGGAAATGATCATGACAGTAAATCTAGTTAACATTTGTTTTCGTACATAGTTACGGAACTTGCTTACTACGATGAGAACTTTTGAATACCTACTCTCTTAACAACTTTCAAATACACAAGCGTATTGTTAACTACAGTTTTCTCACTGTACATTTTATCCCCATGATTTACTTACTGTATAACTGGAAGTGTCTATCTTTTGTCTTCCTTCAGCCGTTTTACCCACCCTTTGCTCCCACCTTTGGCAACCACTAATCTGTTCTCTATATCTATACACTTGGTTTTTCTTTCTTTTTTTAGATTCTACACATGAGTGATATCATATGGTATTATTGTTTTTCTAACTCATTCAATTAACATAATGCAATCAAGGTCCATCCATGTTATTGCCAATGGTAAGATTTCATTCTTTTCTGTGGCTGGATAATATTCCTTTGTATGTATGTATATATCACATTCTGTTTATCCATTTATTCATCAGTGGACACTAGGTTGTTTCCATGTCTTGGTTTTGTTAATAATGCTGCAAAGAACATAGGGGTGCATAACCGTTTCCCAGTTAGTCCTTTTGTTTTCTTTGCATAAATACCCAAAATGGAATAGATGGGTCATATGGTAGTCCTAGTTGTAATTTTTTGAGGAATCTTTGTACTGTTTTCCATAATTGCTGCACCAATTTACAATCCCACCAACACTGCACGAGTGTTCCCTTTTCTCCACCTTCTTGAAAGCACTTGTTATTTCTTATCTTTTAGATAATGGCCATTCCAACAGCTGTGAAGTGGTATCTCATTGTGGTTTTAATTTGCTTTTAATTTAATTATCACTTGATAATTAGTGATGGTCAGCATATATTCATGTACCTGTTTGTCTGAGCTCAGCTTTTAAAACTTCATGGCAATTAGCATTACCCAAAATTAGATTGAACATTTCTGTGTTTGCTGTCTTCCACTCCCTCCACAGTGAATTCTTGAAACAGAACATATGTGGTTACACTCTGATCATCTAGAACCATGACTGGTACCCAGTAGATGTTTAGTAAATTGTTTCTTAGTGAGTGAAAGAATTGTAGATTCTTATTAATCTGGTCTACAATAAAAAAAGAACAAGGCAGATTTATATGTTCTGACAGAAAAATGTTTCCAAGCAATATTTTAAGTATAAAAGGGCAAATTTCATATGAGCATGAATAACAGTAAAATATTGAGATTGTACCAATGTGGTGTCACTGGGTATAAAGTACCAGTGGAAAGATACAACTTAGTGTGCATTCTAGAGACTTTAACTATACTGCTAAAATTGTAACTGCTTGATCTTATATAAGGATTGTTTTATTTAATCTACTATTTAAATTACACCAATTTATAGTTTATTACAATTTGCAGTCCACCCAATCCTTACATTGTAGATATTTCTATCACTATTATTCTCTCAACAAGGTGACATTTATGTGTGTGCTATTTCTTCTACATTCTTCCCTGCTTCTTTACAACAAAATGATTTTTCATGTGTCTTAGCTGTTTATCTTCTCCTTTTATTTTAATAGGGTAAAAATTTAGCTAGTTATATGCTAATAACAGCCTTTCTTAATCCTAAAGTTCTAACATTTATTGATTTGGAGAATTCGATGAGTATTTGTGCATTTTTTATTTGTTTCTGAGCACATGCAATGTACCAACAAATAAGTTTCTTCCCCTAAAAGATCCTCAGTCTAAGATTTTTCCCAACTGACTTTTCTAGCGGGTCAAGATTTACCATAAAAATAAATACTTTAGATGATTCTTTTAAATATTAATCAGAAGTCAAGTAGGAAGTTCCCAGTTTTACAGAGGATGATCACAAAATACAAAGAGGTTGTGACTTGCCGTAGCTGCATAGCTATTTAAACAAAGAGCTAGAATGAGTTCAGATCTTCAGGGAGAATTTGTTTAATTGACCACATTCATGTAAAATAATGGGTCTGGTCAAAATTATTTCAAATATCCTGTATCTGTTATTTATTACATCAGTAATAATGGATAACTGAAAACAAAAGGCATCAGCTCTATCTTCACACTATACAAAAACATGAGATTTGAGAATAGTGCTCACTATTCTCAAGTGAGCACTACTGCTCACACTACTAAAGACAGCTAGGCAGCTCTGGTACTGAGTGCCAATACCTGAGTCTGCCTGCCTGTACTCACTGGCCGAAAGAAATGTGGGAAGATGCAGTGTGACAAGGAAACACGTTAGTACAGACTCAGCCAATCTGCAGTATGAAACATATGACTCCCCAATATAGGTTACAAATTATATAGGGCAAAGATCACAAGACACCATGGATTAGAGGTTCAAGGTCATGCTGGGAGCTTATTGGTCAGACATGAGTAATGAATCAATTTTTCAGGTCTTGAAGACAGCTCTGAGGTATGCTCTGGCATCCCTCTGTCCAGTCTCATGGGAGAGATGGGAGAGTAGCCAGGATTTATTCCACCTTAGGGCTCAGGAGCTGAAACATACCTTGGGTCAAGATGTTATCTTTAGCTTGCCCGAGTTCCAGATTGAGTGACCATTAGGTCCCGACTACTGTTTCTGTTGCCTTGGGGGGTGATGATTATTGGGGGAAAGGCTGGGTCTCTGAAGAGTGTGCAGAAAGAGGGCAGGAGGGAGGGAGAAAGAGAGAGAGAGAATTTGTAGAGCTAGGACTCAAATCTAAATTTAATCAAAGTCATAAATATCCTTGGTTTCAGTTCTACTGATCCTGGCTGGGCTCACTCATTTCTGGGGATTGCTAGCTGTCAACTAGTCTAGGATGCTTGGCTGAGGGGACTGGGATGACTCAGCTTTGGCCCTCCTGTTTCTCATCTTAGAGTAAACTAGCCTGGGCATGTTCTCTAGCTGATGACAGAGGAGAGAGAGACAGAGACAGAGACAGATGGGCAGACAGACAGACACACACACACACACACAGAGAGAGAGAGAGAGACAGAGAGAGAGAGAGAGAGAGAGAGAGATCCCAGTTGCATTTCATAAGTGCTTTTCCAGATTCTGCTTGTGTCATTCTTGTTAACATCTCTGTTAATATCTCATCGATCAAATCAAATCACATGGCTGTCACCAGATTGGAGGTGGAAGGCCCTAAAAGGTAATGTGACCAAGGTATAATTATAGGGAGGGATTAAGACTTGACCAATTTTATAATCTACCGAAGATCTCTTTGAGTGCTGGGATGTTATGATTGGGCTAATAGTTAAAGAAAAGTTTTGTTTCCTACCTTTAATTTGCACTGTGAGACAGACACACACACACCTACAGGAAAGTGGCTAAGACATAGCTACGTAAAATAGAAATAGAACAAAACACAACAGTTCACCATTTTTTCCAGCACTATTCTCAAATCTCATGTTTTTGTAGGTGAGTTATGAAGCGTTTTTATCAAATTATGAGCATGAATCTGTTTTTTTTATTAGGATTAAACAAAAATATACTTAACGTGGGATAAAAAAACAATGGGGAACTGAAGTATATAAAATGGACTTTTATCTCCTTATTTTATAACTCTTACAGATTTTACCAATAAATACTACTGATGCATTCACACAAATGGCACTTTAAAAAACACCCATTGTGTCAGCCTTACCAACCAGGTCACCTGTTGCACAATTAGTAGCCTTAGTTTCATTAGGTGTGTGAGGGGCTAAAGATACATTTTCTCTCCTTGGAAAGCCTCCTCCCTCCTCTGTTTAATCAGCTCCTTTATGATCCACATAAATTGTCTCATCTTGCATTTCACAGCTTGTTCTGTTAAATAATAGCTCTGCTTGTTGTTAAATAAATTTGGAATGGGCTGCAAACGATATCTACCACTTGAAATTTCACAGTGCCATTACCGATATAATGGTTCTGAAAATAAACCATTCTAGCTTTCTTTAATTTCATTTCATAAAATTTTAAATCTATTTGATATGGCTATGCATTTCAAGGAGCAACTATTGCCATATCATTAGAAAGTATTTTCCACGGAGTGCATTGTGGAAAATTTTGCCCTCTGGAAATGTAAGTTTAAATTTTTTAATAGAAATGTTCACAGAAATGGAATTTTTAAAGCACATCTTTCACTTAGAACTTCTGTGTGCTAGAGACCTTTTTGTGCTATAAATTAGTGGAAAAAGCAAAAATTTTATGTTAGGCAAAATCCTATTGTTATAGAAAATAAGGCTAGCTCTCTGCTCCAGGCTCCCGGACCCCAGTTAACCTCCTGCTGGCAAGCCAACTCTCTGTCCCAGGCCCTGGATGATTCCCTGCTGTTTCTTTGTCCTGGTCCCAGGACCATTTCCTTCCTCCACTTCTGTGTCCTTGGCTTTCACATTCATGTACACCCTGCTTGTGCCGCGTGACCCCTCCTCTCCCCACTTTGTTACAAAGGTATTTGACCACACACCTGTCCCCTTCTCCAGAATTTGGAGATCCCCCTCCTCCGGGTCCGCATGCGTGAATAAAGGCTCATTCCATCACCCCGAATCGTGTAAGAGTTCGTTTTTCCGCAAC
>PVKM010004239.1:0-53032 GCA_004027735.1 Carollia perspicillata
TCTGCTAAAGCGAAAGGTTCAATTCCTGGTCAGGACACATGCCTGGGTTGTGGGTTCAGTCCCCGGTGGGGCACGTATGGCAGGCAACCGATCAATGTTTCTCTCTCACATTGATGATTCTTTCCCTCTCTTTCCCCCTCGCTTCCAAATGTAAAATAAACCAAAAACATCTGTTAGACTAGAGAGTGTAGAGCTCTGAATACTTTGTAGCATTTCGTATATTTGTGGAGTCACTTGGTCAGCCGGGACTCGAATCTGACTTGCACCCCCTTCTTCCCTCTGCCACCATCGGCCTATCTGTTCTCACATCTCTCCGCATTCCTGGCCTATAAAAACTAACAGGTGAAATGAAGTCTACTCGTGTGTTTTATTTAACACAGTATATCAAAATGCCATTTCAAGATTAAATGGCTATAAAATTCTTAATTTTAATAATTATTTTTCATCCTTTTTCCCATTCCAAGTCTTCAAAACCCGCTCTGTATTTCGTACTTCCCTCACATCTCAATTCAGACTAGCCGTCTTTCGAGCGTCAGCCATGCAGGGGCCGCACGGATCGACGTATCGAACCCACCCTCCTACTCTACTGCCTTCTGTTTTATAAACGTGAAGAGCGAACCTTAGAACTGAACCTAAATGTCATTCCACGCTGATATCCGTAGCTACCACTTACAGATGTTTTTTGACATGCAGAAGAAGTTAATACAAATAAATTTTCTTCTTAGTCAGCCACGAGAGATTTGTTCAGAGATAATACAGAACGGAAGCAATTGCTCATAGCAAGTCCATGTGAGTGGACATGTGAGTTTTACTCGGGCAGTTTTTCTGAAACATAAGACTCTTTGCCCCTTTTATTCTTTCCTGACCAAGACTGCCTTTACACTCAGGCCTAGCAACCTTGGAAGAACACAGATTATGTGCTAAATATAATAGTGGCCCTTTTTCACTTAATGACTGGTTGTCTGAATTCCCAGCACTGACCTAATTCCAGTTCCTTCTGAAGTTTACCTTTTACACTTGTGTTGGTTTTAGCCAGTGGCCACTGTGTCAGAGGTCATGAACTTGTGTGCTTCCTCCCCAAAGATTCACTGTATCAGTAACCGTTCTTAGGGTCCTTCTAGATTAATTCATTTAATTTTGCCGCCATTGGTTCACACAATCACAAAGCCTTCTTTCTTCCTCCAAATGGGTGGCAAATGGATGATAAAGAATGGAATTCATCAGCACCTTAATTATCTTAGTTTTCAGTTCGTCTGTAAGTGTGTCTTTATGGATGTAGTTTTACTAGCTCAAAGCATCTAATTGAAACCAGATCCTTAAATCTCTTTGGATCGAGGAGCAATAACAAGCCCAGAACGTCTTATCCCTCCAATCCAGAAACACTTATGTGAGCTTGTACTCGATGTATACGTAATCAGTTTAGTCTCCCAGCTTCTTTTGCCATCCAAGACCTTAGCGTGATCTAGTGTGCTGATGAAGGGGATGTTTACTCTTGTTGTGCGGGTGCAGCCAACAAACGGAGGGTAGGGCTCCACTCTCCGTGATTGTTCAGAGGACTGATTTTCTTTCCATATGGTATGATGGGAAGGCTATACTTTCTGTACTTTCGAGGATCGTTTCTATAGTTTGTTACATATGGTATGATGGAGACTACCCATATATTTTCAGCCCCTTTGTAGAAGTTGTGGTTCCCCTGGAGTTATGCCTGTGAGAGTGTTAGCTAGGATGGGTAGGTTTTGGCTGGACCAGTGTCTCATCTCTGGGTAGAGCAACTCCCTGAACGAGCCTTCACAGACTGTTCTACAGGGGTACAAACCTAAACCTAGAAAGGCTGAGTTAGTGGCTCCTCGTATTTTGGGGTCACAGATGGCTCTGAGGAGTTGTTGAAACGTATGACTCCCCTCCAGAAAAAATGTGCGGACACTTACACAGAGTTCCACATGCTCTCGGGGCTCAGGACCCCTCTGTAGCCCATCCCTGGATCCCAGATTAAGGTAATGCATTTGACCTCTGTGGGTACGTGTTAGTCACTAATGCTGTTGCAACCTAAGCATGCCCCTTAGACCAAAAACTGTAGTTGAGGCCAAGAAACCCTAGGGACTGCGGGAGATTTGAAAAAGAAAAGGATGTTAGCTTTGGAGGGAATTTGTGTTTGCCATCAAATAAGGCAAGATGAGCTGGGAGAGAGCAGAGCCACTCCTGGATGCCAGGAGACCTCGTGCACCCCGAGGTCACATGGCTGAGAGAGCAGCCGAAGCTGCTCTCTTGGCTGGAGACTGAGAGAAATCAGGCAGAGGGAGCACACTGGCCGGAACTCGGAAAGTTCCTGCTGCCTGGGGGAGAGGTTTTCGGAACCAGAACCCTGCACTTGGGAAACATTTATGCTGTTTGTATTTTCTGTAATGATTCTTTTACTCTCTCCATGGTTTTTATGTAAATTTTGCACTCAGGTCAAACATAGAAAGGGAGTTTTGCAAATACATTCTTGAGCTTTATAAAGGGAAGAACAGCTCCTCCAGCAATGTTACCACCGTCCTCTCACTCCTGAGAAAGGACCCCCCGCCCTGAGGGCGAAAGTGCAAAGACAGAGCCACAGGGGGGACCCTGGATGCCCTCCCACCTGGGGACCCTCCTTTCAGATTTTCAACCCAGAGGAGTTTTGCATTTTGCTTTAGTAACCTTGCCTCTTCCTTTACAATCATTTCCGCCTATTCTTGTTCACCCCCAAGGCCAGAAGAAATGGTGGTAGGACCTTCCTCATGTTTTAAAGTACGACTCCTATTTGTAGGACCTGACTCTCCATGGAAATCTTGAACCATTTCAGAGATAGGAAAATCCTTTTTAATTTTGCTTTGAGATTCTTATAAGCCCCAGGAGTGTTTAGAAATGATCAAGGCGGCTACAGACACATTGAAATCTTTAACCAGAGAAGCTGCCTTAGCAGGAAACCATAATTTATAGTATATTTTTAAAGGATTTGAAAGCACTAAAGTAAAAGGTCCAGTAAGTATAGTATTTTCTAAAATCATTGAATGTTATCCTAAATGATGAAAACTGTCACCTTTTAAGTCACAGACCAATCTTCTGTATCTAAATGCAATAATTTTTCTTTTGGGCAGCTGTAGTCTAAGTGGTGAACCACACTCTTGTGCCTCTAAAACTTCTCCATTTAGCCATTGCCAGTGTGGCTCAGTTGGCTGGAGCACCGTGGCCTTGAACCAAAAGGTGGGGAGTTCAGTTCTAGTCAGGGCACATACCTCGGTTGCAGGTTCAGTCCTTGGCCAGGGCGCATGTGGCAATCCGTGTTTCTCTGTCACATTCATGTCTCTCTCTCCCTCTCTGTCTCTCTCTCTTCCCTCCCTCACACCCCGTTCTCTCTCCTTCCCTCCATCCCTCTGTCTCTAATAATAAATGTTTCTTTAATAATTCTGAACTTCTCCTTTTAAGTAGCTTCCACAGCAGAGGAGAGATGCTTACGTGTCCCCCTTGCCCAGTCCCCCATTCCGGAGACACGCTCTTTTCTTGAAGCTAGGATTTTATCCTAAAATTGTATGCTCTTCCACAGGTATATGTTTGTTTTGCTATGTAAATCATTTGCCTGTCAAATTAACACCTTTTCCTAAAATTCTCAAGCAAAACAGCCTTCCGTGGCCCAGCACTGCCTACTCCCAGAAACGCACGCACTGCGACAGCACATGGGTGGGGGCTGTATTTGGTATCTGGCTCTTTCGTTCCCATTTCACAGAGAAGAAACAGCCTTTGTGACGTCAGGCACTTGCTCAAGGTCCTACACTCGTGGAGTGGCGAAGCTGTTCCTAACCCATGTGTTTCTTGAGATGTAAATCTGTAACACAAAAACACGTGGGCCTTAATGAGTCCTGTCTGCATGGGTTTTAAGTATTCCACAAAGTTAGTGGTTCTGTGTTAATCGTGTACAAGGCGCTTAGTTCCCCAGAGAGCCTGGACACAAGCAATTTTGGATCAGCGAGCAGGTCTAATTGTCTCTGTAGATGCTGGTAATAACGTTTCATTACTAGATACATCTTGACAAAAAATTAAAAAGCGTGAGTAGGGCTTTTCCCCTCCATCATTATCTGTCAGGGAGTGGCGGTTCCTTTTATGGACAGAAAAACAGGCTCAACTAGGCACACCGGTCACATTTATGGCAGCTTGGCCGGCCCTCGGACGGAACCTTTTCCTGGCCCACAGGCTAGTGCTGCCCTGCAAACCCTTTGGCTCGTGAAGAAAATCTTCAAAAACCCGAAGTCCTGAGTTTCATCTTGAGGATCCAGGACCCATTTTCTCTTTCTCATAAGGGGTGGAAAGAGCAAAATGGTGGGAAATTCTTTCCACGTCCTATTTTATTTTCAGTTTTCTCTTTTCTCTGTT
The DNA here is from genome assembly GCA_004027735.1 of Carollia perspicillata. Lineage (NCBI taxonomy): Eukaryota > Metazoa > Chordata > Mammalia > Chiroptera > Phyllostomidae > Carollia > Carollia perspicillata. The sequence continues at coordinate 4,390 of PVKM010004239.1, forward strand.
GCCCTTTTATTTGATGGCATCTTCAGCCCTTGTGATTATGGGCGGTGGAAATAATTATTACTGCCATTATTGAAATAATTATTTTCTTCATTATTATTTTCCAGCCATCTCTTGAGCAGGCCCCAGCAGCTCGCCTGAGCCACTATTCTAAGACACACGACTATGTTGCTCGCGTCGGTTTGGAATTTCGTGGGACTTGCTTCTGTTTGACTGCATTTCCAGATGGGCCCGTGTGCGTGCGTGTTTGCTTAGGCCTCGGAGATGCCGTTCCTTTGCAGTGATCTGTAGCCAGACTGCCCTCCCTGGGGACCAACCTGTGTGACTAATTGGAGTGGGAGTGTGATAAACTTTGTCACCACTTAACGAGAGGCTAAAAATACTTTTTGTCCCTTTGTGTGTGTTTGGTTTCCCCCATATCATCTAGCAATACCCTTTGAGGGATTTGAGGGATAAGGGGAAAAAGGCGGTGAGGATTAGGGCTGAGTGGGAAGGTTCTGAAGGTCCAAGTTGCACTTCGGAAGCTTCACACCTTGGAACCCCAGGGAAAAGTTTTGACCCCGGTCTTTTACAGGTTTTGTTGTAAAACCCGAGCTTCCCAGAACACTTTGTGGCTAATGGCTTTCACAGGAGTGATTTTACAACTAAAGATGGCCATCAACCAGGCTTCTCTGTCTTAGTTCATTGTCCAGATCTAAAAAATGATTGTTCATTTCACTTACGGTGCTAGTTAAAGATTTCTAAGAAGGGTTTCTTTTTAGGTCACGGTCTTGTGATCAAAACAGTAAAAGGAGGGCTCCCCTAAAAGGTGGAGCAGCAGGCACAGTGTAAAGAGGAAGGGGGTGCCAGACTGGAGGGCTGGAGGGATTTTTGTCTCAGCCCTGCCAACCCCTCCCTGAGGGACTGTGGACAAGTCACAGCCACCTGGTCCTGTGTGTTTCCAACTTGAAAATGAAAGGATTGGACCAGCTTTTTGGTTGTTAAGACTTCCCTCTTAAAGCCTCCTGCCCAAGAGCAGAGCTTTTTAATAGTGAAACCGTGTACGGGACCCCAGTATTTAAAACAGCAATGAGTGAAGATCTCATGAATGGAGGGTACAACGAAAATCTTTCTCTGGCCCCAGAGGTACATCTGCTTTATTCGATCTTTTTCTTCTTCTTCTCCTCCTTCTCCTCCTCCTCCTCCTTCTTTTTAAATCCTCCACCCGAGGACATTCTTTCATTGCTTCTAGAGAGAGAGAGAGGAAGGGAGAGAGGCAGGGAGAGAGAGCAACATCAAATGTAGGAGAGAAGCATCGGTGGGTTGCCTCCTGTAAGTGGCCGCACTGGAGATGGTAGGCTCCTGGGCTGGGGAACGAACCTGCAACCTCTCAGTTACCTGATGCCGCTCCAACCAGCTGAGCCCAGGCCGGCCAGGGCCTGATGTTTCTTTTTCTTTGAGAGCTCTTTCATCTGTGGCATTCTAGAATTCTAAATAATGTGAACTGAGTATTATTAAAATCAGCGGGTTGTTTTTTTTTTGATTCAGTACCCACATCAGGGAAGGAAAAATGGTCTTAAATAACAGTATGATTTGAGTTAATGCTATATAGAATTCATTGATATTAAAGACAAGTATAGGTCTAAACATTAGACTATTAGAAGTTGTGGAAATTCACGATAGAAACCCTCTTCCTTTGCCCCCAAATGCATGGAGCAAGAACACAGAGGAGCAGATAGATAAGTGATAACCTTCGATCGTTGGACCTCCCTTGCTAAACGTTTCCCCCTGAGCACTGGTGAACAGCTCCCTCTTTTTCTTCTCCGCTTTCAAATCCTAGATTACTGCAGTGTGCATTTTTGGCCCTACAAGAGTGTTTCCTGGTTCCCTCTGTCCTTTTCTCTGACTGGAGCCAGCTCAGAAGTCCTCTCATTTCTACCTGTCATCGCAGCTAATACCTTGCAGATTCAATACCAGACTGTTGTATAGGATTAAATTCTGAGCCTTCCAGGAAAAAATTTCAGAAAGTGTTCCTTTGCTCTCGTTAATTGCAAAATAAACAGCTCTCCCTCCCAGGGAGCGAAGTTTCCTTCTCCTTTGGTGGGCTTCCCTCTAGCAATGCAGGAGCTGCTGGGGCCCGATTTACACCTACGATTCCAGACCAGTTTCGAGCTCCCACTTGGGTTTCTCAGTTTGTGTTATTTCACCAACCCACTTACCGGTGGCTAATCACTCCAGCCTTTTCCGAGCCGCCATGGCCTTTCCCAGCCAGCAGTTTTCCCACCGATTGTTAGAAGTGCACCTTTCAGTCAGGATTTCCCCCCCCCAAAATAATAATAACAAGTTACTGTTCAGCATTTGCTGTCAGCCAGGCAGGCACTGTCCTGAACACTTTTAGTGTTAATTCATTTGGGCTGTTGAAGAATACTCAGACGACGCCCAGGGACAGGGCGGGTACAGAGTTTCTAGAATCTTCCTTGACTAGTTATAGCCAAATAACTTGAAGATAAGCTGGCCAGACAGATCCCAAATGAGTGCCCTTCTATTACAATGTACAATTTTGAGAATTTGAATTTTTCTTTTTTTAACAAACAAGTGAGCCACTTGAGTTGCTTATGTATGAAATGATTGTTTGGCAGGTAGAGTTATTATTATTCTATTATGTTAAAAACGATTAACTAGGGCTTAATTTCATTCCAGACAGATTGTGTCAAGGCCATTGGGCACTGCAGAAATATAGTGAAACTTGAGAATTTTGAGCCTTTAGCAGAGGCTGAGCTAGAGACCCCAGCAGTCCTACCCCTTTCTAAACAGCCTTAGCCATGAAACTTTCTTGACCTTTTCACCTTTAAACTTTGTTTGAACTTGGAAAGAAGACTTTTGAATTATTAAAAAAAAGGAAAAAAGAGACAAGAAAAGAAAGACAGGAGAAAAAAGGTTGGGGGAGGCTGTGGAGGAGATGCGGAGACTGAGGGAAAGGACTGATTATATGTTAGCGTAACAGTAATACTAGGAAAATAATCCTCCTCTTGTGTCTGAGTCTCTGCTACCGGGAGCCGCAGGGTAATCAGCTCACATGACATACCCAGCGGCTAATGCTAGCCTGTGCTGTTTTTGAACATATTCAAACAAAGGCTGATTATCCAAACAAGAATCTGGACTGCAGTAGTTGGACCCGGTAAATTACAGTTAGTAAAACTTGGCGCCTTATGAGCTTGGAATGCTACAATTGCAGCTGGGTCTTCGTTTGTCAGGCAGCCTCACTAAACAATAAAACCAGAGATTTTTATCTCCCCAGGACGCAGTTTTTTAACTCCTTGGATGCAAAGAGGAAAGTGCCAACTGTCACAGTTCGGAGTCCTGGCGACTTCTGTCTCCTGTCTAGCCAGAGCTGAGGAGACAGTGGCATTTTCCTGGTGTTCGTAGGACAGAGGGAGGGAGAAGGCAAGTTGCTTATTTTCTTAGATCATATATTCGTTTATTCCTTAACCAACATTTACTAAGTGCTACTATGGGCAAAGCCCTATACTAGATACTGTGTACAAATGGGTATAATAGATGGCATAAAATAGTCAATTATCAGAAGGTTACACAATATTCTGTGTGACTTGGTGAATGGGGGTTAGGGAAGATAAGTAAAGGCTTATTGGAGAAGATATTGAACTAACTTTGAAGAAAAGTTGGTGTCAATCTTTAAAGGTGGCTCTAAAGGTAATTTTATGCAAAGGGAACAGCACAAATAAAGGAATGAAGGCAGGAAAGTTGGATAGTGGATGTGAAGGGAAGTAGTGGAAAAGAAGTCAGAAAAAATAAATCGAGACTAAAAGTAGACTGAGAACACCAGGCCTAAGGGAGTGGTAAATCAGGAAACTATTCAAAGTTATCCTTAGATTTTACATAGCTATGTTTAATAATGATAAGTTAACATCTTTTGAAAATTCAGTATCTGTTGGGACATGGAGTCCTCATAATAATTTTCTGAGAAAACTGATATTCAGGGAAACTAAGTAACTGAGATTCAGAGAAACGGGGTCACTTCCCCAGGACCACACGGCCCCGTAGGTGGCCGAGTCAAGATTCCAACCCAGACTGGCTGTAGATCACCAGCTTTTAGCCACTCTTCTCTTCTTCTCTCCATGCCTTTTAAATTTGCTGATGATCATGATGCAGAATGGATTAGGCATGTTTTTATATGGAGGCAAGAAACTTGATTCCAATGGAATGCCACTATTTCTGAACTAGATGGTTATAGTGGAGAGACGCACTGTACGTGCATCGAGATCAATATGCAGTTACCATGGTCACCACGCCAAGCTGGTTTAAACATACAGATCCTAAGAAGTTCACGTGAGCAAGAGTATTTCTCCTTGACCAGTTCCATTACAACGAGACAATCTGCTCTCCTACTTACTTCCGGCAGTGCCTTTACAGAGCCGACTTTGGCAGTTCAGGTCTGAAATGCATTTACGATGTTGCCTTTTTTGAGAAACACATTCGATACCATTAGTATATATGGCTCCCATCTCCCCGGCTTGCACAGGGCATCTTCACCGTGTTCTTATCCTCTGCTGACCCTGCCACCGTCTTGTTTTCCTTCCTGTCCTCTTTGATATACTCTGTTATTGTAAGCCGGGCTTGCGGCTTCTGGGAAGGGTGATTGGCAGGGTCAGTCAGACACAAGCGTTGAAACGTGTGTCCCAGAGGTGGAAGCCAGATTTCCTCTCGGGGCCCCGAGGCCAACTCCTGTGATAGCTTTGTGGCTGGAAATAGCAAAGATCGAAATGGATATTGCAGATAGTCCAGACAAGCAAATAAGAAATCCAAATGCTCGGTTACTTCAAATTTTTTAACTTACGAGGGGATATTTTAAGCAATAGAAATGCTATAGCATATCCGTGTGTCCATTTTTCCTATTTATGGCATGTAGGTTGGGTTTACAGTTCCTAGGGGAAGATCTGGTGCCGATTTAGTGAGCTGATTTTTGCAAAGCAAAAGCTAGCATGCATAAAATAGCAGGTTACCATATCATAGATAGTGGGAGCTCATTAGCACCGACACCAGTATTTGGCTTGGGCTCGGACAAATTCTCTGCATAGTGAATTTGGAGAGGAGATACCAGTTTGAAGGGCATTACCACCAAGGATAGTTACGTACCCAAGAGGAAAACCTGAGTTTGAAGTATTGACTGTAGCTACACATATTTTCGGAGGGTTTTGTTTGTTCGTTTTGTCTGTTAATTCAGTTTGCATGGCCCAGATCAGATAGCTCTGAAACCTTTGGGAAAACTGTTGAAATTCTAGAAATAAGCTTTCTATAACTTATGGTGCTTTTGGAGATCAGGGTGGCCTGATGATGAACAATTTTCCTCTCCGGTGTTAATTATTTGCGTTTTGTCAATGGCTCTAAAATTAATATGAAAAGGGAATTTCATTGACCGTGGGTGATCATGTTCCAACGTGTTAATGTTTCAGGAGTAGCAGAGGATAACATGCTCCCGTTAAGATCTAGATCATGCTACAAGTATTAAACTTGGCTTTTGGAGATTAGTTTCCCTCCTTAAAATTAAGAACCTCGAGATTTTAATCAAGATAGTCTTAAAATGTCTTAAGGTGCAACTTATTCTGGTGGTGATACCACTTGAAATAGTAAAGACCACAGGAGAAATTGTGAGTTAATGTTTACTCTTTTATTACTATTTTAATCACATGGCTGCTTTGCAACTTGACCTTTTAAATGTGAATATATTTTTCTAAAAGAACACTCAGGTATGTGAAGCCATAACTGCTGTGTTGGAAGTTCTCAAGCCTGAGTCTTATATCTGAATTTCAGATACGTTTATGATAGAAATATTTTGATTGGTGCTTCCTGTGAGAGCGGTTACATTGTCATGGTGACAGGGACTGGTGCCCGTAAAAGCATCTTTTGGATGACCTGAGAATAAGAATGACATTGCCCTGGCTGGCGTAGCTCAGTTGATTAAGCATGGACTGTGAACCAAAGGGTCACCAGTTCGATTCCCAGTCAGGGCACATGCCTGGGTTGTGGGCCAGGTCCCCAGTACGGGGCGTGCGAGAGGCAACCACACACTGATAATTAATTCTCTCCCTGTCTTTCTCCTGCTCTTCCCGTCTCTCTAAAAATGAATACATAAAATCTTTTAAAAAATAAAAGAATGACACTGATGATAATAGCAGGAGCTACCATTTATCAAATGCCTGCTCTGTGATAGTCACTCCCATAGGCACTTTATATGCATAACTTCTTGCCCTCACAACTGTCCGGCTAGGTAGAATAGTACCTTTATTTCACAGAGAACAGGACTAAGCCTAAGTGAAGAAGATGGGCTCTGAACCCAGTTTTCTCTGACTCCAAAGAACCATGGTTCTTTCTGTCCACTACACCATGGTATTAAAAGGAATGAGTCAGAGCCGGTGCCCATTTAAAACTTACCAGTCTTACCACACCTGCCCTAAGAAGTTCAAAGTAGACCTGGTCTTATTCAGTAGACCAAATTCTTTGACTTGTGTCTTTGAGCCCTACGACTAGAGGTCTCGTTTCTTCTAAATTAACCTCAAACACTGAAATATATCTAAACTAAAACATTCCCCCCAAAGAAACATCTTTAAAAGGCACCCAGGGTTGTTTTTCTTAAAATGATTTTGATGAACTTGAGAGCAAAAATAGGTTAGGCATCTGATTAGATTTCAGCATGCCACTCTTCCTTGGGAACACCTAAATTTAGTACTTACTTGCACTGGTAGCGAAGGTCTCATCGAGAGGAAACACAGCCGGAGACGGCCCGTCTCACGTTGCCTAAGGCGACGTCCTGAGGGCTGTGGAGCTGATGGGGCAGCTCTGCAGGTCCAGAGACCGAGTCTGTGTGGACTAGATGTTCCATTAAAGCTAGGAGGCCTCCTCCTTTGACACGTGAGCAAAAATGAAGCTCCCTGGGTTCAAGTGATCCACTCAAGGTCCCATAATGACTGAGAGGACCGACAGTTAGAACACCCCCGATGTGGCCTGCCTCACACACCGACCAGAGAGTCTTTGCTGGCACTGCGCTCTACCTGCCATGACCCCACACCTGAGCTATTTAAGGCAGCATTCGACGTGAGTCAGGAATACGTTTTAAGTACAGGATGGCGCAAAAGTAGATTTACAGTTGTGAGTACATGAAACACAGTCTATTCTTGTATTATTATCATTTACTTATTACTGTGTTATTGTCTATGTGAACACCTGTAGACATATTTTTGCCCCACCCTGTAGGTGGAAATTGGCCCTGGATCCCTGCCTCTACTTCCAAAACTACCTGAAGATGTTCTAAGAGTCCCAGTGGCCAGGGGTGGGGGGGTAGACTTACATATTGGGATAGCGTATCCAGAACCATGTTGGACACGGCTCCCCACACGGCCTCACTGGAGCGTGTGTGTCTCAACCATACCTGTTGTTGCGGGTCCTCTCTCATGGTTGGCAACAGAATTTCTTTTTCCTTTTTTAAAATGAATGTGGCTAGTTTGCCTTTGAGCGTGTGTGTGTAGTAGAGCCTAACTGACAAGCAATCATGACGTTCTCTCTGAGCCTGACGTTATCCCATCATTTGGAGACCCATTTTGGTTAATTTGTTTTTCCATATAGTTTCTAGTGGGAAAAATGCATTGCTTTGGTACTGAAATTAACTTGATTGAAATATCTTCAACTTTGTCATTTTCCAGTGGCTTAAAAGGTTATTTCCCAAGTGTTTCATTTTTTAAGTACAGTGTATATTAATTTAACTGCTACTCCCTGACATTCATCATTGTGTGAGAAATTATTACCACTGTGTGCATGGAACAGATTTTTGTTTACACTCCAAAGTGCATTCAATGGAGAGTTATCCAACTTTGAAGATATCATACAAATTTGATAAAGATCAGGTTTTTAAAAACTCGAACCATTGGTTTGCTAAATAGAATTTTCACATTTTCTTTATAGTATTCTAGAATGTATCTTTCAGGAGGAAACACTTAGAGGCTAATGAAACCTACAGGAACAGTTCAGTCGGAAATAACGAGTGAAGAGGTCACTTGTCAAGAACACGTTGTTTGACCTACTTACATTTAAGGGTTTCCAGTCTTTGAGGTATAAAGTTCTTCCATGAAAAATATGGACTGAGTTGGGCTTCTGAATCCTGTACAACATGTCACCATTTTTGCTCTTGAGCTAAAGATAGAAAGTAAAATAAAATGTTCTTTGTCCATTTAGTTATCCTTGACTCCATGAAATTCTCCAAAGTAATTACTGGTGACCACAATACCACCTACCAGCAAGAGCGCCGCGGACCCTGTGCCAGCTGCCTTACTGCTGACCACAGCTGTTCTCGACTAGCGCAGATGTTTCTCCTTTTGCCTTGCCAGTAAAATTTTATTGACCAGTTTTGCAAATGTAGGACAATATACTCTGCCTGATGATCGGCCAGAGATCTTAGCCACCTTCTGCAGTAAGGTGAGGTTTCTCCTCTCTGCCACGAGGCCCCCACTCCTAGGTTGCATGCCTCTTACCTCCCAGGCCTCAGGACTTGTAAACAACAGTCCTCTTGGGTTTGCTTCCCTACCCATCCATTTAATTTTCTCATGGAAGATAATGTCGGTCATGGACAGAGACCACAGTGTAGTGATGGCTGGCGGGAGGGAGGGAGGAGAAGGTGGAGGAGGGTGCGGGGGCATAAATGGGGATGGACAGATGCTTGGCTTGGGCTGGGGAGCACACAGTGCGGTGCACAGATGATGTGTTGTGGAGTTGTGCGCTTGAAACCTGTAGAATTCTGTTCACCGGTATCACCCCAATAAGTTCAATAAAAAGGAAAAAGGAGAAAATAATGTTGGGAGAGCAACCACAAGTGTGATTAAACGTGCTACTTTAAATGGCTGTCACATTGGAACTTTGCTCCTACTTTGCTGGTTGTAGGTTTGCAAAAAGGAGTTAGGATGCTTCTTTGGGATGTTTTGTTAGGATGCGTTTCTGAATTTTCCCACATCTGTTTCGTTTGGATGTTGACTTGGAAATCTCTTTGGAATTAACTTCTTGATGGCGAGCTTTCTGCCTTCCTGAGCACTTCTAGAATCCTTTCCCCATCGGGGCAGCCAAAGCAACCTCTTCTGTCCCACTCTTTGTACTTATCATGGATGGCATTGTATTTGAGTCGGGCAGCCAAAGCACTTTAAAAGCTCATTTTCGCTTTTGAGTTGAATGCATGACTTAATATAGCTTCTCTCTGTGTTCATTGTCCAAACGTAAAGGAATGATTTTCTAGTTATGGCTGATACTACTTTAAAACAATCAAGGAAATCTAACAGACCACTCCCATCCGTGGTTACGGCCTGTTCCCCAGGACCTTTCAAAGAAAACAGCCCGTAAAGATGATGGCAGTGGAGGGTCTAGCCCCCACCTGGCACAGATTCCCGCGGGGCCATGGGCCTGGGGAGGACAGGTAAGATACAGGGCCAGAGGGCGAAAGCCATATGGTGAGTACTTGCCTGCTCTGTGCTTCCTCAGCGGGGAGGAAGTAGCAGTGACCTGAGTCCCTCAGTGGTCATTTGCAAGAGTGTGTCACTGTGGGAATCCATCTAGCCAGCTTTGTGGCAGATGATCAATTCTGATAGACTGATTTTAAGGCTCCTAAGACACACGATACCAGGACTTCATTGAATATTCTATTACGTCCATATTAGGATACACAGGGCAAGGTGAGTGACTGCTTTAGATCTCTAGGTCAGGGAGTTTGAAGCAGTGTGTTCCCTTTTAATGCCATAAACCACTGGGAGTAATTCAAAGTCATAGTTTACCCTCCAATACTTATAATGTAAAATGTCATTCTCCTTTGATCTTGAAGAGAACGTGTTTACATTAATGTATATTTCCCTACTTCCTCTACTACTCCTTAAAAAGTTGCATTTTAAAATAAAAACACCGAAAGGATTATCAGCACTACCAGACTGGGTATTTGGCCCAGGACTGGGTTTTGTTTTGTTTTGTTTTTAATGTTCCCAGAGCAGAGGACTCCTTAAACTAGGATGAGAAAAGTTAATTTTAATCCTCCAAAGGCTTCTTTGCTAGCACAAAAGGTCACGAAACACACCCAAAAACTCTATTGCTGAAATCTTAAGGAGAGAGATCTCAGCCGCAGCACAGACCCGAGGTCCACTGTCCCAGGACGGAACTGTGTCCCTGGCTGAAGAAACAGTTTGTTTCAGGAGCACCAATTAATACAAACCTACTGAATGGAAGAGCCCTCCCTGAATTTGTCTAAGGGAAAACTCTTTGTCCATGTGGTTTTGGGCATCTCAGAAGAGGATTACTTGGAAGTGGTTGTAGAATGGTGACAGAAATTCTCCCCAAGGGTGTTGAAGTAGCTTCTCTCTACCCAGTATTTTCATGATCGCCACCCATTAATCTGCGACCCAATGAAAAGAAGGAAGGCCTGCTGTATCGAGCCAGTAGGCCCATGGAATACAAAAATGTGGTGACCCAATTTTGTAAAGGTTTGTGTTGAGCTGATTTTTTAGGGCCTTAACAGGTCACCTGCCCCGAAGATTAAGAATCAGATACTGAATTAGGCAGACTTGTAGGGGATGGAAAAACAAGTTACTGAACAACAGCAGCCACCGTAGCAGCGGGGAAGGCTATGGCAGGCCTTGCTCTTCTGTAGGGAAGGGCTTTTCCTTGAGTTTCACTGGGGAAGTTTTGGGAAAGCTCATACCCGAGGCGCAGTAGAGAACCTTGCCTCGTGATTTCGCATGGTGAGACCTCAGTGTTCCTACTCATCTGTCGTCCTCAGCGCACATAGGAAGTAAAGGCTACCGCAGCGAGGCTAGGGAAGGAACCCCAATTTAAAATTTAACTTTTGATCATTCTAAAGGGGAAGAGTAGGTTTGTGGTGCACTGCTCCCTCGTATGGTATGAATGCTGACGTGTTGTGAAAGGAGGGCCCGCTGAGCCCTCGGAAGAATTCACAGTGTGTTGTGCAAGCTTCGAGGGCAAGAGGACCAAAAGGCTTGTTTCCCATTTTGAAAAATTCACTTCAGAAATTAAGGTTGTAACTGAGTGACACTCTGTACTGTGTCAAGCCATAATACCCAGTGAGTCATGAAGGCAGTAGGAAAACCCTGGAGACATCGTAAGAAGCATTTGAGTTAATGTGTGCGATAAGGAAGATGACTATCTCTAAAAAGAAACTGAAATTAAAGGACACAGGCTCCCATTCTTGGACAACTAAAGGGAATTCCCTTTAGTGAGGCTTTCTTTCCTTCCTGATGGGAATGGGTGGTGAAGAGCCAGATGGAGAACTGGAAACCAGGCTTCTAAGCTCACGTAGGCCATGAGACCGTGGGCAAGTTATTGCCCATTTCGGCTTCAGTTTCCTCACCCGAAAATGAGTGATGAACCATAGCGTCTCTAGGGCCCTTCTGCCCTATTGCATCTATGAATCTGGATTTTGAACCGTATTCTACAATGGATAATCCTGGAAAGGTTTTATCATTTGTGGCTGCTGTTAAGGTACTTCACGTCACTGGGACTTCATGTCATTTAATGCTTGCACCACTCAGGAGACCAATGTCCAATTCCACTGCTTCCTCCCAGCGAGTAATTCAGATGGCCAAACGCCTCCGTCACCCCCCCGGTCCTATCCCAAGAAACCCTGAGCTCAGAAAAGTCATTTCATTTCCCATGAGCCTGTGAGTCAGTCGTATATCCCTGGTCCAAGAGCTGTGCACTGTTTGGCCAACTGGAAGGTGAGATGATGGAGGCCTCAGCCGCCGCAGCCTGTCGGCCGAGCTGGCCTTCCAGGGATCTGTCAGCCTGGTGACAAGCTGGAGGAGAGTCCAGTCCCTCAGTGAACTTCAGACCTGATTCTAATGCATGTGGGATTCCTTGCTGGAAAAATAAAGGCTGGATCCTGGTGTGTCCAGGACTCTGCCCTTGAAACCTCTGGGTCGATGACTGATATGTTAGTCTCTTGGGACAGGGCTGTACAGTTGAGAAAAGTAGCAAGAGCATCAGATCTCAGTAGGTCATCTGGCCCCCATAAAAGGGCAATAGCAACTGGGAAAAGGCTTCACTGCTAGGTTCCCAGCTATACTGGATTATTAGACAAAGCTACCCACTCGCTCGCTCCATCTTTGTTTATAGAACTCATTTTCAGGAACAAGTGTTTTATAGTGAGGTGGAGGTTGTTAAGAAGCTATTTATAATGAAGATCTCAAATATGTGAGCCCTCTATCAAGCCTGATCTAAAAGAACTTTGCAATGGGTGGCAGTTTAGGAGGAAAAGGGAGAGAAGGATAAGGAAAGAAACTAATAAAAATAGCTGAGATCACTCAACAGTTATCAAGAAACAGATACTACAGTTTTATAACACTAAGTACTAAAAGTATATGCACTCTTAAAAGGCAATTAAAACGTATGCTCTGAAACTATAAAACATTTTCTTTTCATCTGCAACATAGAGGGCAGATTACAACACATTAATAACGTTTTGTTTAGAGTTCAGTTTCTGATGGTTTCCAAATGTAGTCTGTGTAGATTAACCAGAAGGAGTCCAGTCCCTTTTTTAAGAGTGCTTGTAAAGGAAAGCAATGTGGTAAGATTGTTATGAAAAGAGAGTGTATTTAGGAAATAGCACTTAGCAGGGTCTCTCTGAATGGCTGCCAGGTCAGGAAGCTGAAGTGCAAGGCTTGGCCCTTGTTCAGCCCCCCCAGTTCCAGCTCCTTGACCACACAGTACGTCAGGGACATGTCACAAGCCAGCCAGGAAGGCTCAGCCCCGCCCATGGGCCAGCTTGGCACGGCTGCTTTCACATAACCCAGGGCTCCAGAGGGGCCGGAGGCAGGCATTCCAGGGCCACGGGAACATGCAATTTTTTAAAATAGAAATGAAGAACTAAAAAAAAAAAAAGCCTGGGAATCAAGCCGTCGCTGAGTCCTTGTGAAACATGGCCCCTCATGGAGAATGTCAGAGCTGAAAGGGACCCTAGAGGTTATCTTATGCACTGCCCTCGCCTCATAGACAGACGAGCAAACTGACCAGCCGGCAACAGTAGTGGGAGACTTAGGAACGGAATTCGAATCCCTCAGCTCTCAGTCTGCTAAACCCACTGGCTGTTGCACCTCAGTGAGCTAAGCCCTCTGTCTCAGGAGCTCTAGCCTGTCCTCAGTGTCTGTACTGCTTGGGACCCCTGTGGACCCCTCCCTCTTTAGCGGTCCAGTGATTGATTGCTGTCATCCTATTCGCTGCTGTGCTTGCCATCCTGCTCCGTGTCCGAGCCTCAGCTTCTTCATCTGCACGATGGAGACAGTGTCACAGTTTAGTCCTTTTAGGATCGACTGAATAAATAAATATACGTAAACGTTATGGCACCTAGTTCTCAATAAGGGTTCGATAATGTTAGCTATTATTATTATTGTTAATAGTAGCATTTACTTGGCATTGTTACTACCATTTGTTTTCATGATTATTACTACTGTCGTTTCTACAGTTGCTGTGTCAACAGTCATCCTCAGGCAGAGGCTTGGCAGAGTAGGGTATCAGCTCTGTCACTAGTAGGCCATCATGCCGAGCGCCGAAGGGCAGGGTAGAGGGGATGATGAGTCACACATAGCGACGGGCCAGTGCTTCCTGACGTCCCACCATCAGATTCCAGCGGAGGAGTAGAGGTTTAGAAGTGTGGTGGTGGTGGTGTATTGCTTTTCTAACTGCATCGTATAGTTTTGTTTGAAAGGGACTTGGAGATGATTGAGTTCAGTCATCTCAGTTTCCACGTGGGAAAACCGAGGCTCGGAAAAATAAAGTGATTTGCCTATGTCTTGCCACCCTAATGTCAGAACTGACTGGAGCTCTTGTCTTTATACATAGAAGGGAAACTGGAGGAGAGACTCAGATAGTACCCGCAAGACCTAAATCCTCCATCCTCGCTTCAACGGCAGGCTCAGTGCACCCCTGCCCCTGCCCAGAACCCCAGGCATGACCTTATCCCTTAGTCAGCCTGGAGACGGCCCTGAGGAAGAATTCCGGAGGGCCAGCCCCTTTCGTTGGTATTATTAGAGAACAATCCCCTGTAAAAAGTTAAGCGGATGTTTGCTTTTTATTTAAAACCTCGAACAGATTTAACCCCGTTGGGCTGCTGCTGTACCGCCTCACCCATGGCAGTGGCCTCGGAGGCCCCACATAATACTACTCAAAAGAAGACTTGCGTTCAGGCTGTTTTTAAAACCGTGACAAGCACGTTTCTTTGCTTAATATAAGGCTCATGTGTTTAGAAAGTAAAATTATTTTCTTAGTTTATGACTCAGTTGTCTTTTCCTTGACCTTTTTATCTCTCCTTTTCCCTAGTAGCAAATCAGTTTCCTGTTTTTCTTTTCCATGTTTGATCAAGTAGTCGGTCAGATTGGAAAATGTAACTACACTGCTTTAAATAGCAGGGAAGGATAGTATTCGGTTACTGGAAAGGCCTTACACACTTACCAATAAAAGAACTGCAGTATCAGCCATCATTTTGCTGGAAAAATCAACCATAGAGTCACCCCAACCCTCCATGAGAACATTTTAGCTTTGCCTTTTAAGATTTTAAGTCCTGATATTGCCTGGTTATATTGAAACAGCCCTAGCGTGTCATCCACTCCCTCTTTCCTGGTGCCTTCCTCTTGGGGACTCTCTTCGGCCTCATTAATCTGGGTTTCTTCTGAAGGCTTTAAAGCAGGTTTTCAAAGAGCTGTAACAAGAGCACAATGTCTTATTGAAGTTTCAGATTTTGCTTGGTTTGGAGCCCACCGGAGATCGGAGCAGATCCTCTCCATCCTCATCTCCACCGCAGAGCTGGGTGGAAATATCACAGTTTTCCCTTCTCTGGTGCTTGTCAAAAAATACCCTTTTCAACTAATCACATTCCCAATTTTCCAAAGAGTAAAACCTAAGTTTAAGTGTCACCTGGCTCATCTCAAGGTCACCTAACAAGGTAAAAAGAGAGCTTGCATGAGTGTGACCAAGTTTCTTCCCCCGAACTGCCTCCAGAAACACCTCCAGGATATACTTTCTTTAGTTTGCACATTCCGCTTTCCTATATTTCTTATTTAGTTGGACAGTGCTTTCCATGGGCAGAGACTTCTGAATGTCATCAGTACCCAATAGTCTACCCATCCTTCCCTGGAGCCACATCGGGCAGTCCTGGGACCTCGGGGAGTTAAGTGTGAGCTCTGACGTCACAGTAGGCTTGGTTTCGTCCTTCTGTCTGGGTCGTGGGCTCACGTGTGGTGGATGTACTCAGTGAAACTTTTCTATGAGAATACTCGTTCTCTGGAAGACTTTACAAACACTTTCTTTGCTTAACCGCACTGCGTGTAGTAGGGTTTGGGGACTAAAGGTTTCCTGACAGAGCTGCTCATGTGGGGAGCCTTACTTACCGCAGCTTTCTTTTCCCTGAGCTATTTGTAGTAAAGTCCTGGCAATTTGTTCAGATGTTAAGTAACACCTAATAAAATAATAAGTAGATGGGGTTTGACTCTAGGGAAGTTTGAGGCCTTGATTGTTTTCTCGCCAAGTTCCTCTGTGCAGCGTTGCTCCTAGACTAGGGATGGGAGATGCCACATTATTCTTTTCCCCCTGAAAAGCAAGTCCAGTCAAACTGAGAGATTGTTTTCTGGAACTCCTAGTCATAAGTACATCATATCTGTTTTTTGACTTTGATCTTGACTTTCTACAGTTGGTAAATTTTTCCCACCCACTGTCAACCTCTACTGGTAGTCATAGGATGAGTGAGTCAATGGCTCATTGCATAATTGAAGCTTCTTTTTTTAACATGAAAGTGCTGTTTTAAAGTGCCTTCCAAGTGACCCTGAGCTGGATTAGACTACATGGGGTCATCAAGCCTTCCATCGCAAAGCCAAGAAGTTACTTCACACTCTGAACCTCTGTAAAACATAGATCATCATATCTACCTCGCAGTATCATTGTATGGACTAAATGAAATAGCATTCGGAGAGCCTGGTGCCAACGAGGTACTTCATAAATGTCCGATTCTTGCCTTTGATCATAATAAAACATAGACTGAGTAGGATGATACGAACCCCTGATGCTCTGATTTTCTATATGGGGGATTTATCGATAATGATTCTAGTAGATTCACATACTATAATGGGGACTTCTGTAGCTTATTTGGAAAGCCAGCTATTATTCCTTGGAAGAATCCCCCACACAACTGCTGGCTAAATATTGACAACGGACTATTCCATCCGTTGTGGCATATGGGTTTGTATCTGTAATTCCCCCTAGATAAGATTTTACCCTCCCTCTTGATTTTATTAATCCATTTTAAACTGACAGATGTTGTGGTGAGCTTTGAGCTCCTGGGGATTCTTACTTCATTCTGATTAAAAGACGAGTTTCCCTCTTAAACCCGAGGGTCCAAGTAGACAACTGCCCTTCTCTCCCAAACAGCTTACTGTCTGAATGTCTGAAGCAAACTGGTTATTCTCTGTTGGACACTAAAGAAGCTTCCTAGTGTCCGAGTTCCTTCTAGAACATTTCATTCCTGTAGGCAGAAGGCTGGTATATGAGGACAGGTGGTATGGTATTTCGTAGTTGCTTAATAAATTGTAGTATGAGCTTCATTTTTTATCTACCTTTTTTATTTTGGAAGAGGCTGGGTGTAGTAAGCAGAGCTCACAGAACCAATCTGTGTCGAGGGCTCTTCTCTAGGACACACAGACTTTGGGAGTATTGAAATTTAGCCAGATAATGGGCAGTGTTCCGGTATGGTTTGTGCTTTGTTCTTATTCAAGTCCAGCTCTGACTTGAATAGAACGGCAACTGTCAAGTTCCTGTCTGCAGAGGCTGAGAACATCAGGCCGTCTGTTTAATGCCGGAGAAGCGGAGGTTGCCCGAGTCGTGGTCCATTCTTAGGTTACTGGCTACAACGTGAACTGCTACACTAGTAAGCCAGTTGGTCAGCATAAGAATGTTAATGAAGCCTTTAAGTTTCCCAGCCACGGGAGCTTGCTCTCTTATTGTTGTTGGGTTTTGTTTTCCCTTTCATCAGCCTACCTCCAAGAAGAGGCTCATGTTCTTTCCCAGGGCACCAGCCTGAGAGTGGGCGGTTGTCTGCTGCTGGCCTAGGACAATCACATTGGAGATCTCCCTGGACACCAGACACTGGCTATCACTCACTCCTGCTCTCCTGTTGGCTGATCCTCAGGCTGGTCACCTGAGGTCATCTTTTTCCTTAGGGGGTGTCACTGTGTGGCATCTGTACTGAAGAGAGCTGTGGGTTTCCTTTCTATCACTTTGGACTGGCACTACCCACTATTTATTGAGCTGCTCTGTGAGTTCAGCGTGGGGCAGATTGCTTAAGGACTGTCACTACTCCTCCCCAAAACCCTTGAAGATAGGTACCGTTTTACCCATTTCACAGATAAGTTTGCAGAAATTCAGTCACTTGCTCAAGTTACTGCATGCCAAGGCCAAGAGCTAACTTCAAAGCCCTGTTTTCCCACTGTTTACAGAAAGCTCAGAATGACCCTGAAACTGAAATCACTGTGGTATTTCACACTAACATCACCAGAAATTCCCAGGACAGCAATGCATTGATCAGAGTCGAATGCGTAGACGCATTAGCCAACTCGAAAACAGGAGATGTCTACCGTTTTACCAGGAAACCCAGAGAAGCCCAAGTGCATTAGACAGATTGAAATTGAAAAACTTCAGTAAAAAAATATTTGTTTTAAGGTCATCTGTTTATACTGACACGAGGCCTGTGGAGAACGAGGGAGCTGGCATCGCGTTTCTGAAATATGCAATTTTACAATGGGAACGCCGCATAAACGCCCTGCCACTGTTGTTTTCCTTGGGATTTAGGGTGAGAGACATGAAGGCTGACAACTCTCTTCCTGTTATAGGTCAGAGCTTCAAGGAACTCTGTAATCTTCCCACCAGCTTTACTCTCTCCTGGAACTCACGGGTAAAATTAGATGCTGGCTGGACTTCAGTAGTTGAGTTTGAGAGTTTTCAGAGGCCCAGTCTGACCACTGCAGCCGCGCTTTCTCACAGGACTGCTGTGCACAGACTAGCATAGTTTGGTCAACTGATGAGTGCCTGACAGATCCGCCCTGAAACACCATTAATAACAGTGCCCGTAGGAGCAGGAGGAAATGATCTGTGTGGTTAATCTCCTTGGAAACGGGATGAGGCTTTATCTTCCTTTTACCAACACGCCGCATTGACCTCTTCACGTTGGTCTGCCCTGGGTAGACTGTTGAAGCTTTCTTTTTACTTTATTTTTTAAAAAGCTCTATTGGAGGATTTAGATACTCTCAAGTTGAAATTCCCTTATACACATCCTGACTGACTCTAGGAGGCAAACACGGTGAAAGGGTGTGGGAAGAAATCGTTTAGAGAATGAGAGCTCCCCCAAACCAGCATCGAACACATTCATCTAATTTGACACATTTTGCCTGGAAGTCATAGGAAGAGACCGAGGTGCCCCATCAGAATATAAGGAGCCAGAGACTCAAACCAGACGAGAAAGGGCTAACCCATTAAAGAAGTGCCTCCCTGGGGGCAGGCGCCCAGGGAAAGGAGGTGAGATGGCAGTTGTTAAACGCAGGACCAAGAATATGTTCCGAGAGGCTGCTTGCTGCCCAGAAAAATCCCCCTTCCCAGACTTGCCGGGCAGGGGACAGTTAAGGAAAGGGCGTTCTGCTTATTCTCTGCTGCAGGATGCTACCCCCTGACCCTTTATAAGTCAGCCTGGCTTGATTACTCCTTTTAATTCAAGACTCAAAACAGCTTGTAAAGTTTTTTTTTTTTTTTTTTATCATTCCTCTCCAGATTGTGTGGGCCACACTGTAACACACGCGCTCCCTTTGTCCACATCTGTTTTCCAACCTCATTACTCTTCTGTTATTACATTCATTAAAAAAAAAAGAGCTGTTTATTTCTTTTCGACATGTTTTCCCTCAGTTTCGAAAGCTGAAATGGTAAACCACGTGACGTTTGATGTGACCCTCTCCCCGATCCTGGTACATGAAATCGTGGTTGTGCACAGGGACCAGTTGAAACTTACTGTCTAAATGAGGCGTGCCCTCGCCATCTCTTGCAGCTCACGCAAGGCTCGCTCAGGGTAGATTGTGATTGGCAGGTCTTGTCATTTCTATTTTGTGACTAATGTGACACCTGAGGATTTTAATTTCTATATTATTATTTAAAGGTAAATGGAAGCTGAGAGGCATAGCTTTAGGATTTAGGGTCGTTTTCTTAGTGAAGAGGAAGATAAGAAAAATGAAGCAAAGATGCCCATGAACAGAACTTGCATTCAACGCTGTATGGAAATACTAGCCAAAGCAATGATGTAAGGACAAGAGGTAAGAGATACATGAATTGGAAGGAAAGAAACATAGCTGACCTATTTGCACATGATATGATTTGATTTGCTACATAGAAAATCCAAGAGAATCAACAAACTATTAGAATTAATGAGTTCATCAGGGTTGCCAGATACAGAAATTGGTGGTGTTCCTACATGCCAACAATAACCAATTAGAGAAGATTTCTTATTTGCAATAATAATCAAAAGCACAAAGAAGCCAGGAATAGTCCTTAGAAAAGATGCACAAAACATTTATAGAAAAGTTATAAAAGTAAATTGAAGGGATGAAAGAAGTCCTAAATAAATGGATATGATGTATTCATGGATAAGAAGACTCAATATATTAAAAGTTGCCAATTATCCTCAACTTATTCAAGAAATTAAATGAAATCACAATCAAAATCATAATAAGTTTTGAATCAGTTGGGCAGGAAACCAAGGACACACACAAAAGTGTTTACTGAAGAGAGTTAATGAAGGGCCTCTTTACAAAGGTTCGGACAAAGCTCAGGGAAACTAAGACACCAATAGTGTCAGCCTTCAGCAGCCCTGGGCCTCAGACAGCAAGGGCGGGAGCAGTGGTGTCAGGAGAAGCCCTCCTGACAGGACTTGGGTAGAGAAGCAGCTGGCCAGAAGGTCGAGGGGGTGAACACCTTGACCTGTCTTTCCCCTGGTCTGCATTCCCCTGCTGTGGACTCCCTGGCTGAGCCCAGGATGCGGGGACCCTCGGTTGAGGCTGTCCATCTGGCGGACAGACTCATGAGGACAGAGCAGCGTGCAGCGGAGTGGAGAGTGGATCTGAAGGAGCAATCAGAGAATATCCAGGACGGGTTTCTTCAATAAAAATTTTCAAAGTGATCTTGAACTTCACGTGGGGAGACCAAAGGGTCGAAGGCAGCAGAGAACAATTTTGGAGAACAACAGACCTATTACGATTTTTATTAGAATCTTATTTAATTTCTGTCCTGGCAGATATTAAAACGCATTATAAACTATAATAAGACAGAATGGTATTGTTACAGAAATAGAGGAATGGAGCCACATGTGTGCAAGAACTTGAAATATGCTAGAGGTAGCATTACAGATCAGTGCTGTAAGATGGACCGGTCAGTAGACTGTGCTGGGGCAGGTGGTCGTTCATATAGGAAGAACCTAGTCCTACATATTAGGATACCAAAATGTAAAAACTTTGACCATGGGCACGGGCAAGGGTGTGGAAACTCACACTGATGATAGATGTATACATTGGTGTACCCATTTTGGAAGGTAAATTTGCCATGTTTAGTAAAGTTGCATTGATTCTAGAGTGAGACTTCTCCCCATCTGAGATAATAGAGATAACAGAATTTTCGTGAAGTTGTGAAAATTAAATGAGTTAATGTTGCATGAACACTTAGAGCAATGTTTGGCACAAAATAAGCACTATTTCAGTGTCGATTATCATCATTATTCCTGGGATCCTGCAGATTCAGCCCTCAGGAGGCAACCCATAGAAACTTCTGACTCGAATACAAGAAGACTCCCACAATAATGTTGACTGCAAATTAAAAAAAGAATTGATTTTATTAAACCATGATATCTTCATTTTAAAGAGTAAAAGATGCAAGAACTGAAGCTACATGCCGTGACAGAAATATTAAAATCGTCTTAGGAAGAGCGCGGTTGCAGAGGAACCGGAAGAGCGTGACGCCGGGGTGGCGGGGGAAGCGGGGCCGGGGAAAGGGACGTGGAGATGTCTGCTTCATGTTGTGTCCCCTGGAAAGCATCTTTTTAAAATCTGAACTGCAAAGAGAGCTAAGCAGTAAGCTGTGGTCAGGTTTTAAAAATATGAAAGGGTTATTAGAAGTATGATAGAAAGAAACTACCTTGTAGAGGGAAAGTATAATCTTTGGAGGCAGACAGCCCTGGGTTCCAGTCCGGCTTTAAAACAAAATTAGCTGTGTAACCTTATATAAATGACTTAGTATTTAGTCAGCTTCATTGGCATATTTTAAGGATTAAATGAGATATTGTTTATAACAGAGCATCATGCCCGATAAATAACAGATAATTGTTCCATTCGTTCCCACTTGTACAAGAAAGAAAAAAGTCCAATCAACATTTTCCTTGGAAAAATATTCCAGACCAAATTTCTGCTTCTGTGGACCTGGTTCCTACAGCCCCGTCTTGGCTCCAGTTCAGGTGGACTTTAAGTGAGGATTGCCTGTCCCCGCCTCAGCTTATCGAAACCAGCTCCTTTGGATGCAGTCGGCATTCTCTTTCTCATCAAGCAGTGCGTTTCCCGGTGTTTGGGTGTGCAGTGCCATCTTGGGCTTCGAGCAGGAAAGAGCGAATGATCGTGGTCCATGCCTTTATTCTAAAAAAATCTTTGACCATTCTAATTTTGTAATATGCACCTGTGAACTTACTCCTTCTCTTGCTGACTGAGCTGGGGAGTAGTGGTTCTTCCCTACCTCCCACCCCGCCATGAGAGATAAATGGCTTTGTCTTCTGAAAACCCAACGTCACCTTTCAAAGACACTAAACTGTTTCCCTTCCTCTTCTCTGATGAGTTGCTTTTGATTATTGTTGTGCAAAGTTAGGAAGTCCGTATGAAAGCCCTGGAGTCAGGGTCCATTTCAACACGGGGAACTTGTCTTCACTTTCATTAAAACTCTGTCTATTCTAGGCACACAGGTCCCTTTGGATCATTACCAAGTGGTCTGATGGTTTTTCATCTGAACTCTTCTGTAACAACGAAGATAGCAAATTAAGGATTGTCGTTTGAGATTTGACCTCATTGTTACTCCACTATTTAGGGAGTCAGACAGAATACTCAGCACTAAAAAGAGAAGGTATGCAGTAGGCAAAGGAGATAAATAGCTTTAAAAACCGTGGGAAAGGCCCTGACTGGGTAGCTCAGTTGGTTAGAGTGTCGTCCCTGTGCACCAAGGTGGCAGGTTCTATCCCAGTCAGGGCACACACAAGGATCAACCAATGAATGCATACATAGGCGGAACGACAAAAATCGATGTCTGTCTGTCTGTCTCTCTCTCTCTCTCTCTCATTTATTTTGAGAGTGTGTGCTAAGCCCATTAGTGGGAAAAAAATGACTGGTGTGTGGATTTATAAAGATCCTTCTTGCAGTGCTTCATGCTTGTCACAAGGAAACTCGCAGTGAGCAATGCCATGTAAGGGAGGGTCTGGGAAAGGAGAATTAGTTTCCAAAGGAAAGTGTGAGCAGCACCTTGAGCCTGAATGATTTAACACTGAACTGAGACCTGGCATCTGAGAAGCTTTATCTAAGGACGGAGAGGTGAAACGAGAGGCCTAGGAAAATTTCCCTGTCCCGTGTCCCCAGGGCTTACCAAGATGACCTTGCCTGTAGATACTCCTTTCTGAAACTGACATATTTAGGAAATCTGCTGAAGGTCTAATTGCTACAATAAGTATGACGCATGGCCCTTTGCACCTTGTGTTGTTGCGGAGTCCATCCCATGCCGTGTTAGAAATTCTCTGTAATCTAAGCCTATTTAGTCTGTTTTCTCCCACTTTGTAAACACCCTTTTTCCATAGTTGCAAATGTCTCCACCATTATTTGTTTCAATTTGTAAATTGCAGAAAGGCTCGAATAAACAGTGTCCTCACACACGCACATTGGCTATTACTGGAG
The DNA here is from genome assembly GCA_004027735.1 of Carollia perspicillata. Taxonomy (NCBI): domain Eukaryota; kingdom Metazoa; phylum Chordata; class Mammalia; order Chiroptera; family Phyllostomidae; genus Carollia; species Carollia perspicillata. The sequence goes on from PVKM010004239.1 coordinate 27,411, forward strand.
ATTAACTATCTTTGGCCAGAGATGTTTTCAAATGGGGCCACTCCATATTTTCTTTATAAATCCAGAATTCCAAAAGTAGGGGCTTTTTTTTTTCCATCTTGTCCTCTCTCTGCTAAGATAGGAAAGTTAATTTTTAAATTGCCATGGTGGTTGGTAACTTAAAAGTCAATAGGTAGGGATATCGAGGCTTTTATTTCTTCAGAAACTTCAAACAAGAGATTAACTGGTCACTCTGAAATACTCAGGGCCCCTGCCAACAGCTCCAGTGGGAGGGACCACGCCTCACTCCTCTTTGAATTCCCAGTATTTAGCTGCACTTGGTAAGTGCATGAGTGAAGGAATGAATGAATGCCATGTTGCCAAAAAGTATTATCCTTAGCAAGAAGTGTGGGATGCCCACTGGCTTACAGACTGAGTCTGAACTCAAGGAGGGTGGTGACAAGGAGTTGAAACTTGGAATTTTCCAGACTAATATCCAGAAAGGGCTACGTAAGAAAGGACTGTTTGACCTGAAACATGACCATAGAGTGAAAGACTCTGCTCTCTTTTGTTTCCTCCTCTTCTGTGTCCATGAACTTGGCCTCTATAGGTCCATGTTTGCTCAGAGCTAGCTGAAAACCCAACACCCCCAGTACCCCCCAAAAACTAGGTCATGTATCTCTTGAATATTTAATATCATGTCCTACATCTTGTGCCTGGAGTCAAACTGTTATTTGTAATGTCACTTAGGCCACAGATCTACTGTCATTCAGTGAAGATACAGGATCCCTAGTCATATTTGATCTTGGGGACAGTTAGCACCTTGTTCCACCCCCTTTCTGTTCTGCATTTATTTATTCATTCATTTATCCATTCAGTACTTTTACTAACAAACAATCCTCTAGAACATTCGGACATGAAAATGGAGAAGACACACACTATCTTCCGGCCTGTCCACATTCCCATTGGGAAGATAAAATCATATACAGTGAATAATAGTGTTGTCTGTCTCTCCATCCCCTCCTTTCGTATCACCACCACTGCCACATTTTTTGTTTTCTTTTGCTTTCCCTCCATCAGATTCGAATCATTATTTTTTCTGGTTAAAAACAACAACAACAAAATTTACCACCTTAACTATTTTTGTGTGTATGGTATAGTGTTGCTGACTCCGTGGATGGCATCGTGTCACAGGTGTCTCCGTTTCCTTTTCATCCTGCAAAACCGAGAGTGTGCACATTGAGCAGCAACTCCCACTTCTCCCTCCCTCTCCAGCCCCCTGGTCACCACCTTCTACTTTCTCTTTCTGCGTTTGACCACTTTAGATATCACACATATGTGACTCGTATACTATTTATCCTTTTAAAAGTTCACATTTCTTATAGACTTAATTTGATAAGAGAAGTTTTAGATCCACAGAAAAATGAAATGGATGGCACAGAGAGCTCCCATATACCCCTCATCCCATCAATAAATGTTCAATCTCTCCCCTCCACATCTCCACCAGAGTGGTGCCATTTAGGATAACACAAACAGCATAGATTTGAATCCTAGAAGCAGAAACCCTGCTACAGAAAAAGGGATTCAGTACAGGGATTGGACCTGCATGTGACCTTATATGATCATGGTAGCTGTTGAAGAAATCTGTTGCCTTTGAATCTCCTGGTGGGCCTGAATAGAGGTCAGGACTGGCGGTGGGAAGAAACCTCACTGTGAAGCAGCAGAGGGAAAGGACAAACTCCAGCCCATGAGACAACCCGGAACCCATGTCTGTTTTTCAGTGTGATTAGCCTTGATAAAATGGGCGACCTGCAGCAGGAGCTGACACTCTTTGCTGCAGAGCTGCCCGTGCACTTGACCCAGGACTCAGAGGATCAGGAGGGTGGTATCTGGTGAGATGCGGTGGAGACGCAGGCCTGGCAGCTGTGCCGGCCCATCAGCACCGTGCCCCAAGCCGCCACAGCACCAGGGCCCGACCTGCACCCTTCAGCATGTAATGATGGCTGCCGCGTTCCCACTTTCAAAATCCCACCCAAACTTTCCTTCCAGCCAACCCTAACGCATAATCACATGGGGGAGAAAATTTGGGGAATGTAGTTCCACCTTGGCTAGTTCACTCAGTACGAAGCCACCACAGTACTTAATTGTTTTTTAAGAGCCTTAAGAGCAAAACCTTGTAAAAGGTGACTCATTCACCAAGGATGCAGAATATAAGAACAATATACAAAAACCACTTGCGTTGCTATACAGTAGTAATGTGCAAACCAAAAATGAGACTAAGGAAACAATTGCATTTATTTTTATATTAGCATTAAAAATTAAAATATTTATGAATAAATTTAACAGAAGTGCAAACTCAATACAAATACAAAGTGTTGAAAGGAATTACAGAAGACCTAAACAAATGGAAAGAAATCTTATGTTATGGATTGGAAGACAATATTGTTAAAATGACAATACTCCCAAATTGATGTACATTGTTCAATGAAATCCTTATAAACTCCCAGCCAGCTTGTTTGTGGAAATTGACAAGATGGTCCTAAAATTCCTGTACAGATTCAAGGTATGCAGATTAGCTAGAACAATATTGGAAAAGATTTAAAATAGATTTTAAAATAGATCAATGGAATAGAATTGAAAGTCCAGAAGTAAACACTCACATTTATGGCTGATTGATTTTCAACAAGGATGCCAAGACAATTCTTTGGGGAAAGAATAGTTTTTTCAACAAATGGTGATGGAGCAGTTATATGTCAACATGAAAAAAGAACACTATATACAAAACTCAAAATGGATCAAAGGCTTAAAAATAAGGACTAAAGCTAATAAAACTCTTAGAAAAAAACACAGGTGTAAATATCTGTGACCTTGGATCCGGCAGTTGTTTCTTAGATATGATACCAAAACTACAAAATGAAAAATAGAGAAGCTGGACATCATTAAAATTTGAAACTTTTGTGCTTCAACAGACAATGTCACAAAAGTGAAAAGAAACTGATAGAATGGGAGAAAATTTTTGCGTATCATATATCTGATAAGGGACTTGTATCTAGACTGCATATACCTACAAATAACTAGGCTACAAATAACTGTCACAACTCAATAATGCAATGGGCAATTTAACTCAATTTTAAAATGGGCAAAGGATCTGAATAGACATTTCTCCAAAGAAGATACACAAAAGATGGCCAATAATCACGTGAAAAGATGTTCAACATTATTAACCACCCGAGAAACACAACTCAAAACCATGGTGAAATACCACTCTTCACCCATTAGGATAGCTATAATCAAAAAGATAGATAATAGTAAATATTGAGATACAGAAAAATTGGAATGTTCACATATTACCTTTCAAAATGTAAAACGGTGCAGCTCCTTTGGCAAACTGTCCGGCAGTTCCTCAACGAGCTAAATGCAGAGTTACAACGTGATCCGTCACTGGTGCACTTCGGTACACAGCCGAGAGAAATGAAGTCCTGTGCACTCGGAAGCCTGTACACAGATGTTCATGGCAACATTGATCCCAAATAATAATTAACGGCCATCAGTAGCCAAGAAGTGAAGACAATTGTCTATCGCTGATCCATGGATATATCACCCAAAGTAATCGAAAGTGGGGACTCGAACAGATTCTTGCACGCCTGTGTTTGATGCAGCATCATTCACAAGAGCCAGAAGATGGAAACAACCAGTAACTATGAACAGATTGATGGATAAACACAATGGAGTATGTCCATACAATGGGCTAGTATTCAGCCATAAAAAGGAATGAAATTCTTATACATGCTACAACATGGATGAACCTTGAAAACATCGTGACTGAAAGAAGCCAGTCACAAAGGACCACAGATTGTATGGTTCCATTTACCTGAAATTTCCAGAGTAGGATAATCTAGAGACAGAAAGTAGATGAGTGGTCGGGGATATGAGAAGCCTCATACGGGGAAGTAGACTAGCCTCAGGCTGGGGATATGAGAATTTTGGGAGGTAATGGCTGAAAAGTAGGGGGTTTCTTTTTGGAGTAACGAAAAATGTTCTTATTAGATTGTGGTGACGGTTGCACACTCTGTGAAGATACTAAACACCGTTGAATTGTACCCTTTAAATAGCTAAACTGTGTATTAAGTGAACTAATGTCTCCAGAGAGCTGTGGTTTTTTTAAAAGGGAGACAAACTAGGACTTAACAGGATAAAGGTTTTGCTCATTTCTTCTCTTTTCCTCAGTTAGCGATCCCCTTTGTGGGGAGGTCTGTGAACAGGTAGGGACTTCCAGCCCTCATCACTTGGGTTCTTTTGAAAGACAGCTTCTGCCTAGCCTGCTGTGGCTAACAGATTCACTGGGCATTGTTAGTATTTTGCAAACTTTCCCCTGGGGCCTTGCAGAGGATATTTTGAGAAAAATTTGGGTCTAATGTTTGATGTGGCCCGGTGTCCGTTCACTTGTCGCCATCACTGCCATTGAGATAAGCATATGTTACATTCGATCTTAGTGCCTTGGGAGGACACAGAGCTGTTCGGTCCGTCTTGGTGCAGACCACAAACTGTGTTTAAAATAGTGGGCGCAGCATCGGGCCTCCATGATGAGGTGGCACTGATTCCTCTGCTGGAGGGAAAACAACAAAAAGCCAGGCAGGTAACCACAAGCCACGTTGGGTTTGGCTGCTCCTTGATGGCTGGCCGACGGTGACTGTGGGGGTTTTGCTGAGCCTCCTTTGGCTTACCCCGTGTCCCTCTCCCAGCCTCTCTACATTAACTCTTTATTTAGCCAGGCTCTGAGTTATGAGTCCTTCTTTTTAGTTAAATGTTCATCCCTGGGGTAATTCTCACTATCAGCAGAACTCAAGAAACCCTCTACTTCACTGGAGAGTAGAGTTGCAAGGGATCACATAGTTGTTACAATCCAGGCTCCCTACTTGCACTTGAGTACCCTGGATATCCAGGGGAAGGTATTTATAGTTCACTCAAGTTCAGGAGGCTGTTGGATGCCACTGAATCCAGGGAGTTAGTTGTAGGAGCAAGATACATACTTCGTTGCATTTAATTGACATAGCTTGGGGACAGAGTAGTCACAGGTTTATCTTTAGAAGGCACTGTGGAATAGCTGGCATGGTAGAAAGAATATCTAACTTGGAATTAGGAGGACCTAGGTTTGAGTGACAGCTCTGCCAATTTAAGATTTTGCATCTGAGGTAACAAGTTTTCTGAGCTTCGGTGTACAGATCTATGTAACAGGAAGGAATCAAAGGACCTTCCTTGGAACGTGTGAAAACTTGATGAAATGGTAGATAGAAAAGCTTCTTATGACTTGGAACAAAAGGTGTAGTCACATGAAAGATTGGTACTGTGTGTGTGTGTGTGTGTGTGTGTGTGTGTGTGTGTGTGTACCCAGCAAGAAGTGGCCGCTCCACGTACATTCTTATGACAGATGAGTGTTTACACAGGCAACACCAGAGCCAAGGGTTCTGCCAGCTCTCCTCAAACGTGCCTGTTCATTTGGGCAGCAAAGAGGAAACCATATGGGTCTATCTAGACCTTTAACAAATCAAAGCTTCTTTCCAACAAATCTCAACTCGTGGGCCTACTTTATTCCCATGACATCTCAGCTTTCTAAATAGGTTTTAAATGCCATGCAACTAGAACAAACTTAGGCACGAAACGGTACATGGTGAGAAGTCTCCCACCCTGTCTCCCAGCCCCTCCCCAGAGGGGATCATTGTTACCCGTTTCCTCTGTGTCATCCCCAGGATATTTTATGCACACACAAACATCCTTTAAAAAAAAAAAAAACATCAAAAGGACACTTTGGAGATTTTTTTCTTTTTTAGTATTTTCGGAATTTTTAAAATTATTTTTAGAGACAACCTAGTTTTTCATCGTAGGGTTTTACCATAATTTATCTGGAACCCCTACTGTCGGGCACAGATGCTTTTCAGACTTCTAGCGTTAGTAACAGTGCTAAAACATCCTTTTACGCATCTGAGCGTTCATGTTGTTGCAGCTGTGCGGTTCGTCTTCAGCAGCAAGATCCCCACGTTGAAGGACACGTGCACGTGTGACTTTATTATCCAGTGCCAAAATTTCCCTCGTAGTTGCCATACGCCCACCAACAGTATATGGGAATGCTTATTTCTCTACACCTTTCCAATACAGTGTGTTACCGTGCTTTTCTGAGTTTTGCCTGTCAGGTAGATGTAATGTTCATTGTCATTTTAATTTGCATTTCTCTAAGACTGGCACTGAACATCTTTTCTCATATTTAAATTCTGTATTTTTGAACTCTCTATTCATGTTCTTTGCTCATTTTTCTATGGTTATGGGGCTCTTGGTCTTATTCATATTGATTTGGAGAAGCTTTTTCCATACTAAGCAGATTCGTATTTTATTTATCATATGCATTATAAACATTTTTCCCAGTTTGTCATTATCTTTTAACATGTCTGTGATACTTTTTTTGCTATAAAAATGTTTTAATTTTCTTTTTTGTAAGATTTGATTAATTTTTAGACAGAGGGGAAGGAAGGGAAAAAGAGGAGGAGAGAAACATAAATGTGTGGTTGCATTTCACGAGCCCCCTGCCAGGGACCTGGCCTGTGCCCTGACTGGAAATTGAACTGGCAACCCCCTGGTTCACAGGCCGGCGCTCAGTACACTGAGCCACACCAGCGAGGGCCATTATTTTAAATTTTCATATGTTTCAATTTATCAGTCATTTTAATGGTTTCTGAGGTTTGCATCATACTTTAGAATAACTTTCTTTCCTCTATTGATTAAAATGGTCTCCTATGTTTTTATGATAAATCTTTACTTTCTTCTCTATTACTTCCTTTTCACCAGAAGATTGCACACATAAAAATGCCCAAGAACTCTTTTTCTAATCCACTATTTCAATCTGAACTGTTCCACATAGTGGAAGAAACGTGGGGTCGTGATTCAGAAGGAGCTCATTGACTAACTGCAACACAGACAGACATACCACTTATCTACTGGGGACCTGCCTCTTAGATTTTTGCAAATATCTAATAAGAGTAAATGAAATAGTATATGAGCAAGTGCTTTTTAAATTATAAAAAAAATATTTGGGATGATTTTTCAGTGGACACATTTATATATGCTTTCCTTAGGGGTATATACCTCAGGGTTAGAGCATTTGACTGCATACATGCTTTTATTATTTTTCTCCCTAATTGGTCTCAGGTTTGAAATAAAATTTGTCTTTAGAAAAAGCAAGCCTCATAAATGTGAAATTTCCTTTATTGCTTCTTTGGGAATATCTTGCCAATGTGAAGTCTTTACTGAGCCCCCTGATTGGGGGCTGAAGAGGGGGTGGGGGCGGAAGCAGACTTTGAGTGAGCCGTCTCCCCCTATGTGAGGAGTAACGTCCAAGAGTTGGGTGGCTGGGAAAAGTGGGCAGGGCATTTGGTTAATGTGCATGGAGAGGCCAGTTCACGAGGGTTGGGCTGAAAGAGTTCAAAGGCAAAGTCTTTTGGGAACTAAAGTTGGTTTACTCTTAGACAGATGTGACTTCCTGTGTCAGCAAGGGAAAATTCCCCAGCTTGACCTAGGAAGGCTCCAAGCACATATTAAATGACCAAGTTATAGAAAGTTGTGTTTGGTCCTTGTTAATAAAATAAAAGAGCTGGTTTGAATGAAAAAAAAAAAAAAAAGAGGGAAGCCTGTCAACACAGAGTACTGTAGACCACACCTTTCTAGAAGTTTCTACACCTCTGTTTGAGAAGACTTGAACACTATTATTTTTGTTTCCATTATGGCTTAATGAGTTGGTCAAAGTATATCATCCCTTGATCTACCAAATTTTAAAACATTTTTTATTTAGGTAAATTTTTCATAAGTGAAAAAACATAGAGCTCTTGAATATGTAATTAAATGAATTTTAACAATTAGAAGTACTGATATTTGTAATTTTCCTCATTAAAATTCAAAATAAAGCAGCCCATAGCACCTTATATCTAAGTAACACCATGACGCCGTGATGTTGTAATACCAGAAGTTGCGATGGTTACCTCACTTTGTTTCACACCTTTACATGTTGAAAACAATTGGGCCTTTAGGTGCTTCTGAATCTTTTCAGAGATTTTTACCACTTGTGCTGGAAAAGTGACAGTGAATCTAATTAGTCTTGGTTTCCTACAGTTGACCTCCAGACATCTGTGCAGCACCCTCTCCTTGGCAGGTACCTGGTACTGTATTTGTATCATTCTCCCTCGGAGGTGACAGAGGGACGGCCAAAGGAATTTAGAGGGAATGCCTACCAAACTGAAGTTTCAAAAGTCAACTCGTTTTTCTGTGATTAAAATTAAGAACCATGGTTCACCTTAGAATTTGAACTCACTCACCGGGGCGCTTTCATTGTACCGCTGGTATAAGGATCTGAGGCCTTGTTGATCTCTGCCACTTCCGGCTCCTTGGAACTAGCCATGTGGTCCCCCGCTGCACTTCTTTGCTCTGCTCTGCTCTTCTTTCTCTGGCTGAGCTTTGGAGGACATTGTTTAGGCTTCACTGTACTGGCTTTTCCACCTGCCTGGCCATTCATTGGTTCCCATAAAGCCATGCTGACTGTTGTCAACATGGAGAGGAGGAAACCGGTCAGATGGGCCTGCAGAGTGTCTGCTGGGAGAGCCCCACCCCACTCCCCGGTCACTAATAAAGTGTGGAAGGGCTTTGCCCAAGCCCTGCAAGGCAAGGCAAACCTGAGGCCTCCCCAGAAAGGGCAGTAGAAGCTCTCCTAGCACCTAGCACCTATTCACTGAATGGATGGATGGGCAAGTGACATTCTCCAGCAGTTGTCACCAAGGTCCCCTCCTGGCTATCTGGTTTGCAGACTCTAGAAGGCTTGTTGCCCTAAATTTCTGTTCTCATCTTCTATGGACACTGGGCTCCTCTCTCTCTGCCAGTCTGACCCTGCCCAGCGTTGACCCTGGGGTGGCTCCTGCCCCCTCCTGGCTCAGACCAGCCCCCCTGAAATCGCCTGCCCCTCAGTACACCAGAGACCACACAAACCAGAGAAATCAGAAGTACAGCTGAGTGTTGGATCAGGGCCCTTTGCTTTCCCGTCCTCCTAGGTTGTGGTTTATCTTGCTAAAATGCAGAAGAGGAGAAACAAATACACTAGTGAGTAGGTGTAAAAGAGGGAACCCAGTGCTGCTTGTCCAGCCCAGAGGAGCCCCCAGGTCTGAACAGCACTTATCTTTGTTTTCTGCTGATTGCCAACAAGTGCCGGTTACACTTTCTCAGCCCTCCTGTGAGGAATTCAGTGTGTTTGCTTCAGTTCACCCACAGGCCCCAGACCAGGCTGGAGGACTGACTGGGTGCAAATCTTTACGTCTCTAATTAAGCAGAATCAAGTCTGGACTCACACTGTCTTGGGCTTCTCTAGGTATAATTGAGATGCATGGGCTTTGTGTAAATAATGTACTTCTAATTGGCTTTGATTAAGTGCAAATTAGGATCACACTTCACTCCCGTGTGATTTACATTCCTAAGGCCTTTTACTAACTGAAGTAGTGTGGGTGGCCAATAAGGCTTGTTCCTCAGGGTGGGGAGAGCCAGGGAGCTGGGGACCTGCGCTTTCCAAAGGTGAAGCAGTGTACCGCCTAGAATCCTGGTTCTGACCTTTCTTCCCATTTCTGGACCCTGCTTTGAATTGAATCAGCTTAGTCCTCTAAGTTCTAGAGCTCTACCACTTACCATCTGATTTGCAAGATGCTTGTCTTTAAAAAAAAAAAAACACAAGTGAATGTTTGAGTTTGCCTTATGGAACCCGAGACCTAACACAGCACCAGGCTTTGGCTGTCAAAAAATTGTGACACCTTTGATGGTCGTTGACCAGAAATGCTTCATAAAAGGAAACAACTGGTGGGAAGCTTTCTCCCAAGAGTTCCCAGTGTGTGAGTGTGAGTCACTGGACTGCTACTCAGTGCTTAATTCTACATACATCTCCCTCCGGGGTTGCTCTGCCGTATTCGAAGGGAAGGTCTTTGCAGTTGGCCCTTGGTGAGCCCGGGTGGGAGGTGTGGCATATTTCTTCTTGCTCATAAATTCTCTGAATCGGTCCTTGGAAGTCATCACGATGAGATGAAGCAGCAGTGGAGGGGTTTATTAATAGGCTCCTTCCTAGGCCTGGGCCCATGGAGTCTGGCGTGTGGAAAGGCCTCTGGTTAGTGTGAGCCTAGCCAACGCGCCACCAGAGGAGGGCTGTGACATGGTGTTTATGACCCTTAGGCCATCGCAATCAACTATTCTACCTAGAAGGAGTGTCCCCAGATTTTCTCACATTAGCGAGCTGCTGCTTGGGGCTGGGACCCAGAAACAACAGACAAAAGAGGAATTTTCACCCTAACAGGGAGCTGGGACGGTGGGCCAGCACCGGTGGGACGGCAGGTAGAAAGTGTGGTGTGTTACACACTCACTCTGCAGCCTGGTGCGAGAGTCGCCCGGAGCACCTCAGAGGGATTCCTTGAGCCTGTCACCCTCAGAGGAGGCCGGCCGCAAATGTGTTTGGTATCTGAACTCTGCCTGGGGCTCCTCAAGTGAGGAGCCAGCCTACTTAGACACACTCCAGAAATCCTGACCGGAGGAGAAAAGAGAGACCTCTTTCTAGGCCCTTTAAACGACATTCACTCATTTGTTAATTCAGCAAATGTTTGTGGGCCACCTACTGAGCCAGACACTGGAGATGTGACCAGGAATAGATGGACTCCACCCCACGAGAGCCCTATCTAGCTGAGGAGCAGACCCGGGCAGGGCTAAATTAGAACCAAATGTGGCAGAAATACGGAGGCACGTGGTGGCGGCTGTCGTGGGGAAGGGTGTCTGCCTCACCGCACTGCTGCAGAGCAGCTTGGAGTCAGCTTGGGGGCCACGTGCAGTTCCAAAGACGTGTACTTGTTAGCCCTTCCCCTTGAGTGGGACCAGCACGAATTTCTGAAGGGAAAAAACAGCACTAACAACAACAACAATAATTAAGAACATTTGTTCAGCGTGCGCTGTGTGCCAGGTGCCGTTCATTCTAAGGGCTTTTGATCTCCCTCAATCGAATCTTCACAGCACTACATGGCTACAATTATTATTCCTGTTTTAAGAAGGGAAAACTGAAGCTTGGACGTGAAGTAACTTGCCAAAGACAGGAACCAGGACCCCCGCCCAGGCCTGACATTCCCGCAGCTCCGGCTCTTACGGGCATCAGGGGACCGTGTGGGGCTGCGGGTCGGGAGCCCTGGGCCTCTGTGCCGACTCTCTCACTGGCTGCCTGTGAGCTCTTGAGCGACTTGCTCCTGCCTCTGCCTCAGTTTCCTCCCTTGTCCCGCAGTGGATCGAGGTGCACAACCAGCTTCCTAAATCACAGAAAACACACGGGTTTCAGCTAGGGAAAGAGCGAGGCCTTCAGCTGCTTGCGGTCACTACTGTCCGTTGTGAGTTTTGTGGCCCTGACTTGCCATCTCCAGCCCTAAAGTTAGTGATGTTGAGCATTGCCAATCTTCTTGACCTGTGTGCTTGATTCCAGAAAACCTCTTAAAGTAGGGCTCTGTGTCTTTCTTTGTTAGACGCAGCCCAGGCAGCGGGAACCCAAGGTTGGGGACACCCAAGGCTTTGTCGCAGGGCCATCTCTGCCATAGACTGTCCTAGCTTCAGGTCAGCATGTACTTTCCCCTTCAGACCCCTGTCAGGCCTTATTGGTAGATGCGGTGCTCCGACCTTTTAAGACATGCAGTTCAGCCCAACACCTTAACTCTGCCATCTCCTTCACTGCTGGTAGGTTCGGAGGAGTGCTTCCCTGTCTGGGCCCCACAGTCTGAGGCAACCACAGAATATGGCCTACCGAAGGGCCAGCAAGTTTCCCTGGCGGTTTTTAATGCAGAGGTGCCTGGAAGGGAGCTCACTACCACCCGAAGAAGCCATGCGCCTAGCCCCAGGGGACCTACTGCCCTGAGAACCTCCAAATCCTGTGCAAGCCCAGGGGGTGGCTGGTGTTTTGCAGGTACCGTGGTGTTAAAGGGAGCCTTGGACCAGAAGATTTTGGTTTTAGAGGACCGAGGTAGAGGGTGATGGAATCGGCTCATAGTATTTATCTATCAGCCAGTGAACTGTTTAAAATGACTAGCGTCAGCTCCATAGCATCAGTCCTTCAGTCCCTCGAATTCCAAAAGGATCAACCACTTGCCACCTGGGGGGGCCCAGCTGCCCTCTCTGTGCTCATTTCCTCTTGGGAAAGGCCCCACACAAGGGCACCTTCCTTCCCAGCCTTGGCCCACTTATTGCAGACACTTCATGCTGTCCAGAACTGCTGCTCGAGTTCTGCAACTTCGAGTTACATTTCTGAGGCCTGAGTGCTACAAGGGGAGACCGCAGCCTCCGTGGTGACTCAGCCGGCCCGCTCCACATGCAAGGTGGGGGTACGCACCCAGCAAATGCCCTGCTGCTCTTGAAAAGGGGCCTCTCTTCTGACCATTGTTGCAAACATCTTCAAATGAGCCCAATTTGGCTCTTAGCTCCTTTTTTTTTTCTCTTTGCTTACAGTTTCCCAGTATCATTCGTAGATGTTTACGTCCCTGTGCATTACGGCAATTTGAAACCACTCTGTCCTCGGAAAGCAAATAAACTGGCTTTAATGGCTGTGCTGTCAGCTAGCAGCTAAGGGGTTAAAAGTTTTAGCAGGCAGACTGGCCAGCAGGAGTTAGTGGTGTGGAGTAAGAGGGACGCCAGGCTGTCTCTAAACTTTTTGGCCCTCTCCAAGTACAGAGATGAAGGAAGAGCCTCTATAAATCACTGGAGATTAGAGACCCGTTCTTGCCGACTCCGCAGGGTTGCACTGCTTAATGTCAAAGCCTCACGTATTACTTTAACAGCACTCCTTTTCTTTATTAAATCCACTTTGAAATAAAATAAAAAAAAATGATGATCTTTCCAGTAAGGGGGAGAAGGCTAAAAGGATTTAGAAAGTATCTGCTATGTTACATTACAGAGAATAATAACTGTTTAGGGAGTAAGTAACATTTTTGCACCATCTTAAGCCATAAAAATGAAAAGATGTATAAAGGTCTGTTCTTTAAAATCAATTTGTTAGGACGTTTATTTTGCCCTGGTTCCTTGCCTTCAAAGAGTGAGCACAGAACCCCGGGAACAGGAGGTGTGAGTGCTGATGACCAAAAAGTCTGGAAACACACTCTTCACAAAATTGTGCAGAAACCAGGGTATTTATTTGTGTGTGTGTGTGTGTGTGTGTGTGTGTGTGTGTGTGTGTGTGTGTGCAGGGGGCTGGAGGGAGCATGGGAGGCACTGGAGTTCTACTTTTGCACTTGAAAGAAAAACGCGAACTTCGCCTGTGTGCCCTTGCAGGCCGGGCCTGAGCTTGTCTCCTCCGTCTGACTTTCATGAAGATGTATTCCAAGCAGCTGTACCCATGTCAAATGTCACATTTTGGCTCAAAACCTCTACCTTCTGAGTGGGAGGTTTCTCCAAACCAAACAGTCAGTAGTAATTATAAACTAATTGGGGAGCTCTAGGCAAAAGTCCGTTTGTCACACGACGTACGTGAAAAACTGATGTACACGGGGGAGGTAAGAGAGGCACTGAGCTGACCGTCGGTAAAGCTGGTGATGGGTGCATGGGGTCCGTTATGCCATTTTTTTCTGCTTTTTAATTATTTTTCATAATAGGAAATGAGCACGCCCATTTAAACAAAATGCTGAGCTCGGAGTAAAACAACACACGCACACAATGGGAGCTAAAACACTAAATCACCAACGATAGCATTTTTATTTATACTTTCAGAGAGCTCGTAAGATAAAGAAAGGCAGCACAGAGAATTTGGGTGCCTCTGATTTGTCTGCTCTCCATTAGAGCTTGGAGCTTCTTTTTTTTAAATTTATTGTCAAATGGCCATTACTTAACTAGAATTATTTTAAGAAGGTAGAATTCTCTCACTCAAAGCCCAGCAAAAAGCTTTCAAAATCTCGGGAACAGACACGACCAAGGAGGGACTTCTGCAGTTTGCCAGTTTTAGCCCACCACCCACCGGCCACGTCTGTTCTGTTTTCAGGGTTGTTTTTGGTTTTTTTTTCCGTTAATTCAGCAAACATTTCCTGAACCGCTACTACATTCCAGGCCTGTGACTAGCTGCCAGTGACAGAAAGCTGCAGAACCTGGGCCCCCACTCTCGAGGGGCTTATCATCCTACATGGAAATATCAAAATACAGATGTAATGTCAAGTAGGCACGAATCCTTAAAAACAAAGGCCCCTCTTCAATGTCGCCGTCCTTGATGAGGGGAAGGGAGCCGCGCTGCCTTTCCGTGGACCCGGGACCGTGTCTCGGAGCCGGACGGTGACGTGGGACATGAGCAAGAAGAACCCTCTTCAAGCTGATTTCCTAGACTGGGCTGGTGGGGATCCCATCAGCCTTCTGAAGTTTGGAAGGAGTTCACACCTTTAAAATATGGTTCAGATTTGCCGGGGAAAAAAAGAAAACAGCTTGTTTTGCCGGGCTTCCCATCCAAAAGCTGACAAGCTACAGCTTCGATCCTGACAAACAGCTTGAAGGTGTCACCTCTGCAGGCCCCTGATGCAGTGAATTGCGGTTCCTCGTTCAGGGCAGTGTGTGCTGCGTACATGCTTTCATGTGTTTAGGACGGTTGCCCAGATTTAAAGTAGCAGCTCTTAAAATAGCTGGAGATGGATGTGGAGTTCAGGTTTGGTTGAAATGGGGTTGGAGGTGCCTGTGTGTGTTTGTGTGTGCACATTTTCAAGCCTGCGTGCACGCTTGTGCCACAGCAAGTCACTGCGGTAGCAGTTTACACAGGGGTCCATTGTGACTGAAAAGAAAAGGCATGTAGGGTGAGGAGGAAGAAGGCGGGAGGGAGGGTTGCAACCGGTGATCCTGGAACAGTTGCTCGGACCAGCATTTAGTGTTTTATTAGGAGAGAACAACTCTATAAAAGGAACAAGAGGTTCAATCATTACTGAGTGGGGCGACAGGAGGCAGCTGCCGGCACGACTTTGAAAACCCTTTCAGATCCTGAAAGAGTTGCCACATATAACGTGCTGCAGCTGCTGGGATCATTTAGGAGAAATGCAGGACTTGGCACCCACTCGCCCCTCCAGGGGCTAGGATTCTAGGATCACCCCATGTTTTCTTTAGATGAGTTCCAACCCCACCTACCCCTCCCACTTTCCTTCTTTGCCACGGAACCTGCTCACAACAGTCCTTATATTTCTCTGTCCCTCTCTCACCAGGTAGGTTTGCAGAGAATTAAGAGAAAAGAACAGTTCCCTACTTTCTGAAAAGAAATGTGAGTGAGGGGGAGCTCCTGCATTCTTGGGGACTGACTCAGTGCTGCACCAGGTCAGGAGAACACAGAGGGTCCCCTAATCGCAGGCCCGGTATTTGTGCTTGCTTGGTGAGTTCCCATAGCCTTGCATCCCTTACATGATGTCATGGAAGTAACAAAGTATGTGGATTTCATTTTTTAAAATTTGCCTGGGGATGTCTGTTTTTCATCAGTACATACAGAATATTTCCAAAGTTGAACCCTCAGTGATTAAAAATCTCCCAATTAAGTCATAGAAACTTAAGCAATAACCTGTGATCATGTGCTCCAGAAAAAAAATCATTTATGGGGAGTTATTTTTGACCAAAGTAGTGTTTGATATATGTATAATATTTTTGATAAAGATTTCTCAAGGTATAAATACCAATTACTGCTAGAATTTGGCAGCCAGAAGAGTTTCTGTGAGCTCATGCTCTAGGAGCAAGGTCAGAGCCCACCGCTATGTTAGCGAACAATATTGCCGATGTAATCGTGAAGGAGATGCGGACCCAGCCTCACTGGGAAACAAATAGAAAATTAAGGGGTGGTAGATTGTGGAAGCAGTCATAGTTTCATATTCAGATATTAGAAATTCTTTAGGTGGGAAATCTCATTTACAATTTAAGAAAATCCCTTATCCTTCCAATCTGGGAGATTCTGATAAATTCTTTTCTTTCTTACATTCCCCACTCCAATCTATAAACTGTTCCTACTGTTACTGGGAAAGACACGTATCTCTCAGATAGATACATGGAGGTGAAGAAATAAAAGTGAATCCTTAATTTAAGCCTCTTGACTAATGTTTGAGATGAGAAAAGTAAGGCTCAGAGAACTCCTATGGAAGAAAGCAAAACGAGGTCTTCTTATTCGCCACAGCCCGAACCAAGCATTTCTAAGACATCAAGTCACAACCCTCATGTACTTGCCAGGTGACCAGGGGGCACCAATGGTCAAATACGAAAGGGAAAAGACGGCATTGCTGGGGGGATGCCATGAGGAACTACACGTGCTCATCAGCCTGGGGAGAGCTGCTGGGACCAGCAACTGACTTTGCTGGAAAGTAGGTTGTTGTGTCCTGCGGTCCCCGTGGTTAAGTAGTAGATTAGAGCATTTCATTCTTGTATCGTCCAGTCACCCAAATAAGTCGTTATTTAAACAGAAACATAGACCATAGAAGAGATGCCCACCTACCATCATTAAACTCATAATGGAGTGCTTGTTATATTTGAGAAACGACCTGAAATATAACACCTTGTGTTTTTATTCTGGGCCCACAGGCAGTTAGCACGCTGTCACATCCCATGCTCGTGGGTCCTTCACCTCTTCAGAACTTCTCAGCAGCCTGGGAAGGATCACCCATGCTAAATTAAGTACCTTTGAATGTTTGATTAGGCCCCATGAGGAGTGAGCAAAGTTAAACTCCCCACAGCATGGCATTTGGGATTCCTCATTATTTAAAAATTCCACACCGGTAGTCTGAGTTCCGGAAGCCAGGAAGCCCAGGGAGGGTGAAGAAGTAGAGAGCTTCCCTCTAATACCTTTCGGAGGCATTGCTTCAGGTGTTGGTGGGCAGATCGGCTTTGAGAGGCTTTGAGTCATTAACACTGCTGAATTCTAGTCCCAGGCTGGGGGGCAGAAACGCGCGATCCCATTGGGTACTCTTCTTTTCCACCTCCCCTGTCCCTGAGTTCGTCAGAATTCCCAAGGCAGTGTTGCCGCTGAAACACGGTTAGGCAGCCCCCATTCTCAGTGCCGGGCTCCACCTCTCTCTGTCCCTGGGATTAGCCTGCATTTGGTGCACATGGGTTTGCCGGTGAGTGCAACCTTCTCCAAACATCCTAAGACGGTTTCTCTGGAGACTTCCACTTCCTTTCCTCCTCCTAGGGTCTTGCCTGTGGCCCTCTCCTCTGTGCTCCTGTGGCCCTCTCAGCATGGCGGGTCGGTTAAGCTTTTAGGCACCTCAGTAATTCAGAAAACGAGACTGCTTCCACCCACACAACCAAAGCTGCAGATGACATCACTACTCAAGATTGTGGCTGAGGGGAAGGTCTTGGTGTCACTTTATGGAGGAGACAAGCCGAGAAGCCCCGCTTCTAAATAGCCCCTGCTGGGTGATGAAGTCTTGAGTGGGGAATGCACTCCCCCCACCCGAGACTTATCTCTAAACCTTTGGAGGGCACGCTCCGTAATAAGCTGCCTGAGATGGACGGTCCCGACAAGGAACTCCCTTTAAGTGAGTCAGAACATCTGGAATGATGGTGCTGGATTAGGAGGCAGCCCAGCTAGAAGCCCCTTTCTTCCTTCCTCGAACTGAATTCTCGAGTGAAGTGGTTTATAAGGAGCAGGTGATGGCGGCAAGGAGGTGTTGGTGACGGAGACTTCTGCCAGAGAGCAGTCTGGCTCCTGGGGTGGCGGGGAGAGCCCCTCTATCTCTGAGACTGACAATGCCCAGCGTTATCCCCAGGACGAAGGAGAGACTGTGAGGGTCTTTCAGGAGGGCAGCTGTCCCTCTAGCTGAGGTCGCGGAGGGAGCTGCTGTCTCAAGTGGCTTAAGCTCGAGGGCTGCTCAAACAGCTCCTGCACCGGCCTGAGAGAGTCAGGAACAGTTTCTCTCTCTTCTCTGAAAATGAGGTGTGGTTTTCCCTTCGTTCCCCTGGGGACACGGGATCTGAGTGTGTCTCATCACCGTATGCAGCAGGACGTGTCTCCCTGCACCGCCCCCTCCTTCTCCCATTCACACTGATCAGTGGCGCTGGGGTTCTCCAAGTTCTTTGTGGTGACCTTGAGTTAAACTTCAAGACCAGACGATAGGACAATCGCTGGTAAGATCAGTGAGGGCAAGTAGCATGACCCTATGACCTGAGGGCTCTCAATGGCCGCAAGCAGGCAGTTGTGTTATCGTTCCCACTTCGGGTCTTCTGTGGAGAGACTATTCTTTCAGATTCCATCTCACTTTTGAAAAGGCGATTTTGACAAAAGGGACCTGAAATGTGGCGGGGCTTCTGCCCAAGCCATGGTACTGACATCACCTTCAGCCAAGGTTCTCATTGCCCAGCCCACAGTCTTTCCTGTCCCTTTGCAGTCATTACTGAGCTGCTCTAGGAAAGAGGCATGTTTACGAGAATATGCTCTGGCCATTTTGTTTGGTTTATCCATTTATTTGGCAAATTTATTAATAAGCACCAGCCATGTGCCAGGGGAACCTTCCCGGAACAATGATTGCTTGAACCAAGTCTTGAGGGACAAGTGGGAGCTAGCCAGGGAGCAGCAAAGAGGGGAGAGCGTGGACAAAGTCCACGGACCAGAGAGGTCAGAGCACAGACAGAGCTTCACTTCGTTCCGAAAGGCTGGGACATGGGGCGTAAAAAGGAGGTGGGATGGGAGAGGTAGGCGGCTGATCCAGAGTTGCTGAGGTGTCACGGTCGAGAGCCTGAAGGCCTTGGGGAGCGCTCGTGGAGTTTTTAAAAAGGCATTGTGATCAGATATGTGCTTCAGACAAAGCTCTTTGGTGACAGTGTGGAAAATGGTTTGAAATGGGGGCAAGGCTGGATCTAGGAAAAGCATCGGGTACCGACTGTGTTAACCTAAACGATCTGTGATGCATGTCTGAAGTAAGGTAGTGGTAGTGAGAGTGAGAGGGGTGCAAATGTGAGAGAATGTTCAGGGGCTTTAGGAGGGCTGAAGGCATATTGTGTCCAGGGTGTAACAGAGAGGGTGGCGTCCAGGATCATTATTCAAGGTCTGGTTAGGCAACTGAGTGGAAAGCAGTACCATTCCTAGGAAAAGAAGGTGGACAGGGCAGGGGTGGGGGGATAGTGCAGATACGTTTACTTTGTAGCTCACCGAGTTGAGGAGCCCAAAGAATAACCAAGGGGGAGGCCCACATCTTACTCCTAGACTTTCTCTTTCTTGGCTTGGCCTGTCTCATGATCCCTGGTCATTTGTTCGTGTGTGCGTGCGTGTGTGTGTGTGTAAGGGGGAGTAAGGGGGGCATGTGGAAACTCTCAACCTCCAAGAGAATTTAGCATAAACCCTCCTGTTGAGATTATTTCCAAAATCTGACCAGATGTTTAAGCAAATTAACAAATGATTAAAGCAGCAGTCGGCGAAGCCTTAGGCCCCTGTAGGGATGGGCAAAGGAGCAAGGCCGCAGAGGCGGCCAGGCCCAGGTGTTCTTGCTGGAAAGGCCGGGGTGACGTGGGTCCCCGGTGGCCGATGGACAGAGATGAAACAAGGCGAGCCGCGCCTGACAGAGCAGATGAAGTAGGGAGTCCAGAAAAATTACAGATGTTCGTGTTCATTCTGAAAAGAACTCCTGCTCAGTGGCGAGGCTTTCGGGAATGTTTTATTCTGTCCATGGTTAGTAACCTATCCCCACTCTTCTCTGCAGTCAAGTGTTTCATCTCTTAAAAAGACTTTCTAAATAGTCCAGAGCGAATAGTATCGAAGGAGGGCCGCTGATCAGCATTTTGCCGTGGCGCCCACGTGCCAACTAGCAGTCTGGACCCTGACTTGGCTGCACCCTCATCAGGAGCTCTCTGTGGGGCCTCAAGCAACTCACCCTCTCCGGACCTTCGCTGTCTCCTCCAGAAAGTTAAGGAATGTATCCTAACGGGTTTCCAGGGTCACTTCAGGCACTGTCATTCTATACTCGTGTCCATTTCTGATTTGAGAAGGCCACAAATCTTGCTTAGAATGGCAGATTCTTCTCCATCACCAAAGACACAGGCTGGACACCCACAAAATACTTCAGTAAGTTGTACTTCCCAGCACACTTTGTGCCTGGCACGTGGCAGGCGTGGAAAATTACCACAGAGATGCTCACGGCAGCCCTTAGCCCATCGGGGTTCATTTAGAATGCCGGGTTTAAAAATCAGCTATCCATACCACCACACCACCCCCGCAAAAAAACATCAGCTTCCTAGCTGGCCTCATCTGGAGCCTGCATTTCTAATTGATCTTCAAATAAGAACAAAGTAAGGATGTTGAGCTCTAGTATGTGGAAACACTTCCGAGTGTCCCGTCCAGGCTAACACTGGCTCACTCCAGCACCTTCCTTCTCTGAAGGAATTCAAATTCTGGCTCAGTCTCTACCCTGAGAATAATGATGAGAACGAGCATCGACCACTATCCCACCCCTTCCCAAACTGCTTCCACAAGAGAGTCAGACCCAGGGCCCCCACAGGGCATGTCCTGTGGGGGGCACTCATGCCCCATCAGTTTCTGTGCCTCAGGCTGCACCCCTCCATCTCCCCAGTCACCCCTCGGGCCCCTTCTCTGGGAACAGATTACAGTGCACTCAGACGTGGGCGGCCTTCCAGTTAAAACTAGTCACATGTCGTAATGTAACACGTTGCAAAAGATGAGATTCTGATTACGCTCGGGATAAGTACTTGAATTCATTCATTCATTCATTCATGATGAATTTGTGGTGATTTCATAACATTATTCAGAGGGGTTGGGGTTCTTTACCAAAAGAATCTCATTAATACTTGTACCACTTATGTAGGGCAGTTAACACGTATCAAAATATTTTACACACAGACATCAGAGATCCAGAGAGGTTTAGTTACTTGCCTGTGGTCCCACAGCAAGCGAGGGAGTGATCCGCGTGGATTAGGAACAATCCAGGTGGTGACTGAATGAGGCTCTGACAGGATGGCTCCGCCGCAAGACGTCGGTCCGTAGTCGGGGCGGGCAGCTTGGCCTTCGAGTCCCTCGCTATCCCATGAGAACTGTATTTTCCGCTCTCCTGAATTTTATTATGACAGGTTTTAAAAGACTGATTTAAAATTTATGTGTGTGTGCGTGCATGAAAATATGTAGCTGCTTACAGATACATATATAGAAGATGAAAGAGAGAAATGGACAACTTATAATTACAGATATTTTTGTTCATCTGGCCTCCAGATGATCTCCCTTGATTCTGACAGTTTTGACAAATCAGTTTATTAAAATTGTAAATGTAACCCAGAGCTGTTTAGTACAGTACTAAGCAGAAGGTGCTTTCGCCTCACATTATATCTTGCTGTTGCGTTATTAGAAGCACACAGGGCCTACGGTGAGAGGACAAACAGCCCGTCTTCTTTGAGAAAGATGTAACTTGCCACATACATTCTCCGTTGGTTTCACTGTCCCAAGGCTCTGAGGATATTTTCACAGAGTCTTGACCTTGATCAAGCACAGAGATGCCTGGTCCCCATGTCCCCTCCTCCCCTTCCTCACTCCAGTCCCTTCAGCTTCACATTTTGAAGCATAAACCACAAGGAGGAAACGCGCTCCCTCACACCCCGGAAGGCATCGTGCAGGTGGCACTTGGGTAAGAAAATCGTCAGGAAGGCAAGGCTCTGTTCGGGGCAGAGAAACCCACTGAGCTTAGGTAACAGATTGTCACTGCGAATGCTTTGGGGAAATGTGTAGCAGTGAACAGTAATGGCGTGGGAAGGCAAGATGGAAATAGTGAGCGCGGTCGCAAACACAGAGAGGAGGTTTACAAATAGTGGGACTCTCTGCAGCCTCTGCAAACAGGGAGAAGAGTGCCTTTTCTCCATCAGCTGCCCTGGAAAGCCCAGGGAGTTTGTGTTTCATGTCTGAGCAGCTTCAGTAGACAGTATCTGCTGCCACTCTGACTCTGGCTCTGCAGCGTTCACGCTCCCATCACTTCTGGTCTCCGCCCAGAAGTCTTATAAACAAGCACATACATCCGTGAAGGCCAACTTCACCTTCCTGCCGTGAACTGTTGGTAACCTGGCAAGGCTATGGACCACTTCTCAGTATATTTTTCTTTTTTTTGTAAGATCTTATGTATGTATGTATGTATGTATGTATTAAAGAGAGGGAGAGAAACATTGATGTGAGAGAGAAACATCGATTGGTTACCTCTTGCACTTACCCCAAGAGGGGACCCAATCCGCAACCCAGGCATGGGCCGCGACCAGGAATTAAATGGGCGACCCTTCGCTTTGTAGGATGACGCCCAACCAACTAAGCTGCTCTGATCAGGGCTCAGAATATTTTTCAATACATAGAACAGTGTGGAAATATTTTCTATGACCACAAAGTTTTGATATAATAATGCAGAATTATTTTTTAACATATTAAGTAACTAGAAATAACAAGTGCTATAATTTCAAAGTCAGAATGTGTGTAGCCCGGGATCAGCAAACTACAGCCCACAGACCGTTTTTGTAAATAAAGTTTTATTGGAACACAGCCATGTTCGTTCATTTACATATTCTCTGCCTGCTTTCATGCTTTAAGCAGCAGAGTGAAATAGTTGGACTGAGATCATTTGGCCCTCAAAGGCTAAAATATTTGCCATCTGGCCCTTTACAAAAGTGTCCCGATTCCTGACATAAGTTACAGCAGCAGTAATGTGTAATAAAAATACTGATTTCTATTGGTGACAGTTACAGGTACTGTTGACCTTGCCTACATTCATACTCATGTGAGTGCTAAAGTTCAGTTAGAGGTCAGTGAAAATGTAGGTGGAACTTTTTCCCATTCAAATCCATGCACCACTGAATTCTATCCACAGATCTCTTGGGGACATGTGGATCCCAGGTTAATAACCTCTGAGTGGAATGACAATTTAAAAGACCTTTCAACAGAAAAAAAATAATTTTTTACAGTGTGAAAAATCTACTCCCTTTTATCCCTCTCAAAAATTTGTATGTTGCAATTTCACATTTTTGTATAAGGGATTTTTAAGTGGTCAATGAAAAAGGAGCCAGACCATCCCTAGAATTAGGTGAATCAGAGCCGCTTCGGGCCCTTTATTGCCATCCTGTGATGGTAATACCACCCACCCAGCATCTTGCTGAGGAAATGTTATTTCTGTCAGCTAATCCTAAGAAAAACCTGAGGTTCTTTGCACATTCAGTGAGCTCATCACCACTGGCCCATCCCAGCCTTGCCTTACCAGGAGCAAGAGCCGGAGCTCCCCCTCCCCACTCACAGGCTTCTCCTGGCCTCTCTGGCGTGTCACTTGATTTTCTCGTCTTGTCTCTTAGTGTGATATCCAGATATGCCATGGGGGCTGACTGGCCATTTATGTGGCTATGATGTCTTATTCTCCAGAGACAGCTTCAAGTATTCAGCAATAACTCATGTCCACTTAATGTGAAAATTGGTGCCATCTAATAGAATCCTCAACATGCTAACCATGCCATTCCAATAATGAAATGCAAATTTCTCTTCTTCTTTAGTGTGGCCACTTTTAGACTCTTGAGGAATGCAGTATTCTCTCTGTTATGAATTGGGAACTGGAAATAAAGACACAGAGTTTTCTTACACTAATTCTAAATAGTCTTTTTACCTAGCGCCCTAGGCTGTCTTATTCAATCCTCACAACAGACTCAGAAAGTCCTTATTATTGTTATTCCCATTTTAATGCTAAAAAAAGTAGATATAGAGGGTTTAGGTTACATTGGTAAGTGGCAGGATTCCAGGATTCATGTATTTTTTTTCCAGCTTTGAGAGAAAAGACATACTTTATATGACCCTTTCTTTATAGGATCAGTTATGGGCCCTGGGTGTATTTTTATCTAAGGATCCTGTAGCAGCTCGAACAGGGTATAGAAAGGCCGTGAAATGGAATCGTTCTGACTGTGCACTCAGAGGATCTAGGATCTAGACCACTTCTGAGCTTGGGCCCATCTACACTGGGGCTTGGGAGAGACGACCATCTGCAAGGTCCCGTCCAGAGCCACGTAACCATCTGTGGTTCTGGGATATTCAAAGCAAGGGCTGGTCAAGAAGCCAACGTGTCTGGGCTCCCCGGCCTACCTTTCACATCGGCCATCAAGGGCTGGCCCAGCCACTGGACGCCTGGGCTGGATCGGCCAGCACTGCAGCCATCGTCCCGTGTGTGGAATAGCTCTGCTGATGCAGCTAAATAGTATTGATTTTTCAAGTACTGTTTGAATGTCATCTTACTGAGACAAAATGAAGAACATTATAGGGAACCAGAGCTGCATGCTGCTGCAGGAGGCCCGATCTGTGGGTACCTTCTGAGCTGCCTAAAAAAAGAAAAAAGAAAAAGAAAGAAAGCAAAAAAAAAAATAGCCCCTTACATATGAGAGTGGGGAGAGAACGTAAACAAGGGCCTACGGCGGCCGGGGGCCTCTGAACTGCCAGAGAAACGTCCAGTGCGGGAGACGGAACACGTGGGCCTCACCGAGCAATTAGTGCTGGGGGTTTAATAGAGTTTGAGTACTGCACTGGATTCAGCCCCATCTCTGCGTGGCTTCCAGGACGGAGATTTGAACTGACAGCCTTACCACCTGTTGTTAATTGGACTTTGGTGCTTTTTTCTTCCTGCTGTCATTGTTCATTACCGTCCTTGACTTCCTTACAGGGGAGCAGGGACAGTGGGGAGTGACCAGCCCACAGGAAGAGGGCCCAGGTGGTCACCCTCTCTGCCATTGCCTGTCGCTGGCTGTGCAGGGATTGAGGCAGTCGGTGTGTCCCGTCCCCTTTTGTTCTCGCTTTATAGAGCACTTATCACACCGAGCTGCAGTTTTCCGTGGGCAACTCCAACTCCTGCCCGAATGGCAGAGGCCCAAAAGTCATCTCTGGGATCCCAGCACCAGCTTCTGGGCTTGGCACTTCACAGATGCTCGGCAGTATCTGTCGGATGGCTGGATGAAGAGTTGACGTGATCTTACTAGCCTGACCCATCCTAACCCTGCTCCCTTCCCAAAAGTGCTACCGTTGTCGTTTCCCAAGGGGAGCGTGTAGCACCACCAACCACCGTGTCAACAAAGCTAGAACCTGAGGGGTGGGGGCACCCTCACTGAGGCTTCCTTCTCCACACAAATGAAGCAACGATTCCTGCTGATTTTTTTTTCCTCTGAAAGCGCCCAACTTTGTCCTGTCTCCTTTTCATTCTTGTTACCACTACCTGGATCATGGCCTAATTATCTGGTCTTCCTGTCTTCACTTATCTGCCCTGTGACACCACAGCTCTGGCCTTGTCACAGCCCTGTCTGAAGTCCATCAGAGGCTCCCTGTTTGCCAAGGGCAGAAAAGCCCGAGCTTCTTCACGTGGCCTGCAAAGCCTTTCCTTGGTCTGATTTCTGCCTACCTCCGTGGCCGCAGTTCTGACCACTTCCTGGCCTGAATTTGATGTTTCAACATCACTAGGATGCTTATAGTTTCCCATGTGAGTCATAGTATTTGATGGCTGGAATGCCCCTCTCACTGTTGCTTTTTGTGTTCTTAGTCATACTACAGACTCAGAATATGCGTTGCTTCCTCTAGAAAGTCTCATCTGAAAGAGGTTAGACAGAGGGAGGGAAGAAGGGAGGAAGGAAGG
>PVKM010004240.1:0-53047 GCA_004027735.1 Carollia perspicillata
TGAAAGAAATAAAGCAATATTGAAAGCGAAAAGACACTGGAGTTTGAGCTTCCCATCACTACCAAACCCAGTAAGCAGAGACAGGGACTGAGTCTTTATGGGCGCTTTATTCAGAGGGCCTGCGATCTGAGAAAAAGGTGTGTTCATACCCTGACAGACCATCTCGTTGTTTCTTTCCAGGTCAAGTTTTTATAGCAGGGAGAAAATAAGGTCTGGTCAGGAATTCTGAAACTCAAGGAAGAGTTAATTGGATAAAAAATAACAACTCCAGCATTTTCACCCTGGGCTGTAGTCTTAAGCTGTGTTCTGGGCGGTGGTCATCTCACCCTGGAGTACAATGGCTCAGGTAGCATCTTGAGTTGCTTGCAGTCCTCCTGGAGGAACAAAGCTGGAACTGCTTATGGTCTCCTAGAATCAGGGTGGGTCATACCTTCAGTTCCTGGAACAAAAACTTCTATGTGCATTGATTACTAAGCATATTAGCGATTACTGAAACTACAATTTTCCAGCTCTTAAGTCCCCTATCAATATGATTTCATTTATATGGAATTCAAAACAATCAAAACTTACCTAATGTAAGAAGGCAGAATGGTGGCTAATCTTATGTTGAGGTAGGAGCAGTAATACTAACTAGCAGGAGGACTAAGAAACGTTCCAGAGTTGAGGACATTTACTGTGTTTAGGTCCAGGATTGGTTACATGCTGATATTTGTATGTAAAAATTTATCCATGCATAAATTAAGATTTTTACAATTAAAAAAAATGAAAAAAATATTTATCATACTTTTATACATGCTATTGTGTAAGATGAGTCTCAAAGAAGAGGTTTGAAAATGTGTAATTTTCCAGGCATATTAGTTAATGAATTTTAAGAACTGGTATTCAGGGTGATATACGATAAGAACCAACAAGTAATTGAGCTAGAATAAAGTATGTAAAGGAGAGTGAATTAGTTCTGATTTCTGATTTCTAATGAAAGATATTAGCATATAATAACTAGGATTAGAAGGCATTTGAAAATATCTTATTCAACTTGGACCTTTAGCAGTGATAAAAAGTAGGATTTTTTTTCATTAGAGAAATTTCAGGAGAATAATTGTAAGACTATTTTTGCATTTATAGTCAGAAAATTATCACAATCAATAGAACTATTCATTGTAATATAGAGTTTGTCTTTTATTTGCCTTTCATCTGTATTCAGTCATTAATCTGCATATAATAATATGGCCTTTATGCTTGAACAGGATAAATAAACTTGACATTTTTAATTATCCTATTGAAATGCAAAATTAAAAAATCTTAAAACCACAGGGAACCCTGGCTGGTGTAGCTCGGTGGATTGTATGGTGGGCCTGTGAACCAGAGGATGACAGTTCAATTTCCAGTCAGGACACATGCCTGGGTTGCGGGCAACCATACATTGATGTTTCTATCCCTCTCTCCTTCCCTTCCCCTCTAAAGATAAGTAAATAAAATCTTTAAAAAAAAAACACACACAAGGAAACCATAGTAATAACACATTTGAATTCATGACATCTCACACTGAATCTCCTACCAATAAATAGAACAATTTAGCCAATTAGTGTATCTTTACTCTCTTATTCTTCCAAATTTGTGTTGTTAATACAGTTGTTAAAAAATGCAACTTCAAAATCCTCTCTTCTTCACAAACAAACCCTCCTTGTCTTCTCGTATGTCCTTTTTTCTTACCTGAAAATCTAGAAAACTTCCCAAACAGATGTTCCTTCTTCAGTATTCCCACAGTCCAGGAATTCTCTGACACTTCCATTAAGATAAGGTTTCTAAGATGCAAATATGGCCACTCTTATATTCTTTGTGATAATTCCCCTTACATGGTACAATCATGTAATTGTACTTTATTTAATATAATTATGTATTATTAGTGTGGTGACAGCCTGCTTTTTTTTTTTTTTGCAGTAATAGTTCTCTGCCTTTGAATGCTTATAGGACTATGACCACATACTGAGCTCATCTTGACATTTTGCTGCATGGTGGAGTCACCTAGAGAATGTAAAAAAAGTTTGTTCCTATTTCCCTTACCTCTGCATCATAGGCCATTGAGATTCTGATTTAATGGTTATACAGTAGGGCCTAGACATTAGAGTATTTAAAAAGCCTATCAAGTTAATTCTAATAGGAGGGAAAAAGCTGAAACATAAAGAGAAGTGATTCCTCATAGAGAGATACTCCAAAAGTGATACTTAAAGCCATTTAAGGTGAATTAAGGGGAACAATATAGAAATAACCTCCAAGACAGGCAAATCACTCTGAGAAGGATGAATTAATCAATCAGAATGAAGAGAACACATATTCAGGTGAGAGTAGTTGTCAAAGGAGGGAATTACAATTTGAGTGGGAAAAAGAATATAAGAAATTGAAGAATTGCAATTATTACAATTTTTTCTATTTGCCAATTAAGCCATGCAGTAGACCCTTATGAGACATTGTGATGATAATCAGTGATAATCAGAAGAAAATAATTTTCCTCATTTTCTATAATTCACTTTTTGCCTAAGCTATGTCAAATAGGTTTTGGTTATGTGAAGAAAATCATTTCCTTGACAATTCCAGTGGATTAGACAGCCAAGGAAGAAAGAGAATGTGTGGCTGAAAAGTCCTGTATAAACATTTCTGCATACCAAATAACAGCAGAGTTCAGGAGAAAAGGAAAGTGAACTTACACACATAAAACTGAATGTTTGAAATAGCCAAGTGAACATTTGGGTTTATAAATTTAATGAGATTTTTTTAAAAATTCCACAGTTAAAGGGAAAAAGAATGAAAATAGAAAAAATATGAGAGGGCTAGTTTGCCAGGGCTGTAGGATAAATCTTGTCAGTTTTGAAGCTGATTTTGAGGAATTATCTGCTGCAAATGTGTATTCTAAGCTGGAGTCTAACAGGATAGGGGGAGAAAAAGAAATGCATGGCTGCTTATCCTGTGCCTTGGACTAATAATTTGGATTCATTTTGGATTTTCGAACTTTAATGATCCTCACATAGACTGAATCCATTGATCTGACTGCATCTCAGAACCAAGAAGTGTTAGATGTATCCGATTCATGCATAAACCCGCTGAACATTTTATGTACCCTCGGATGCATTTTCCCTTGGTTCTTTATCAAAAAGAAAAGGTAGTGGATTAAAAATTCTTGGAATATGCATTTGATTTCAACCCTCAGGAACACTGAACCTAAATATTGCGTGTGCACTCTGTTCATGAAATAGTGCAGGAAAGAAACAAATCGCGGCACTGCAAACTGGCTCTTTCCTAAGGATGTTACAGTGCAGGTAATTCAATTGTTTTGTTACACTGCTCACTTTTCTTACAACACCAATATAATTAGAATAAGAAATATAGCACGCTGTTCAGAAGATTTCTTATTCTATAAAAAGAGAACATAATTTCTTGTAATGAAAATTATGTAAACCTTTATTTAATACTTTGAGGAGGCATACTGTTTTCTTCCTTCCCCTAACAGTATCCCAAAGTTAACCTCTTCTAAAACTATAGTATAAAGACAATCTTCATGTTTCAAAAATTTAAAAGACATGTTAGATTTGGGCTATAATCAATATAGCCATAGATAGATGTTTTTTTCCACCAGTGACTTTATTTTACTAAGAAATAGTAATGACATATGTCCACCTTATAAATTGGTACAAAATAAATATTTTTAAATGAATCATGTTATTTATTTTCCAGAGCTTTCAATTGAGATAATATAGTCAAATGTGCCCTCGCCACATAAAATATTGTCAGTGTGCTCGGTACTTCTAGCCTTTCTTTCCAGTGGATGGAGGAACTGCTTCTTTATTCAGGAAGTGAGTAAAGGTTTTTTTCAGTTTTGAAGGAAAAGTCTTAGAAACTAGAGAGGCATTTTCTGAAATTTAAAATAAACTAGGTCAAAAGAACATTGAAGAAAAATGAAGAATAAAACCTGTACCTGAAGAACCAATGGCATCTGGAAGCTTGGTTATAAAAAGTGGTTCAATTATTATGACTATCATACAGCTAAAGAAACTGAGCTCTAAAACATTAAGTTGACAAACTCCATATACCTTGTTAGTGGCAGAGCTAGGATCAAGCTGTAGGCAAAATGCCTGCAGAATCTATGTCATTAAATAATGTATAATTATATAGATCACATATAATGTTATGTAATATTGATATATACTATAAAATATAATATACAAGGTCTGTCCAGCCATGCAATATGAAAAATAAAGACATTTACTAAAGAAGATAAAAGATACAAGAAACATTGTACATAGGACAATGACACCTCATCCCCTTCAAAGTAGGCACCTTGGGACCTCACACAGTTCTCCCAATCACTATCAGCTGCTCAGTCATATTTTCCTGAATCTCATTGATGATCTGAAATCTCTTGCTTTTCAACATGGTTTTAATTTTGGAAAAAGCTAGAAGTCACAGGGTGTCATATATGTGCTCTAGGGGGGCTGAGTAACCTGGGTGATTTGATGTTTCACCGAAGAACTCTGAAAGAGATGTGATGCCTATGACCAGGTGCACTGTTCTGATGAAGCTGCCAATCACCAGTTGCCCATAGATGCAGCCTTCGGAATCATTCAAATAGTTCCTTGGAGGAATGTTCAAGTTTAATGCAAAATCTGATACAGTTTTGTTGCTCTACTTGCTCAGTCACTTTGAATGCCACGGCCACACAGTACTCATGCTCACTCCACGGTGTCTAACCCCTCCCCCTTGATTAGCACAATGAAGTCTTCGTTGTTCACACACTCACAAACCACTCCCACTCCATTCTCCTTGGCTGCCAGCTTACACCAATGTCAGGCAAACTGTTCTCATATTAACAACGGTTGAACTTTTTCCAGACAGACCTATATTGTATTATGTAATAATGTATATATAATGTTTATATTGGCATGTAAAATTAAATATACAATGTTATGTAATAATATATATTACAAATGATAGTATTTAATTAATGTTTTAGGACATAGATTCCACAGACAGATTGTCTAGGGCTTGAACCCTGTCTCTGCCACTAATTAGGTTTGTGATGTTGGACCAATTGCTCAACCTTTTGTCACTCAGGTTCCTTATCTGTGTAAAGGCCAGAATAATAGGACTGCTTCATACAGCCACAATAAGTACGGAGTTAATATTTCCAAAGGACTAGCATAAGCACATTCTGCTACAGTCACTATTGAAAAACACATTCAGTATACAGTAAAATGCAGCTAATGTTTTAAATGTTACAATTTCTTCTATGTTTCTCTACATTTTTTCCATTTTAATTCTTCTCTATAATATGGAGTTGTTTGATTTTTTTTAAAAAAATAAGTTTTGGCCACATAGGCCATGCCAGTGATCAATATACAGATCAATATTGCTCCTGGGGTAATGACTTGTTTAAAATTTAAGTTCACTATACTTCTATTGGCTAGACTTGCCTCAAGAATGTAGTGGTGGTCTCATCAGTTACAGATAGTGAACATGTCTTCTACCTCTTTTCTCCATTTTACTACGACCAACCAAGGACTTCTAAATTATAAAGTGTGGTGATTGCTGTCGGCAGGGGGCTGTGGGCAGGGGGCTGTGGAGGGAGGTGGAGGACAATATAGGGGAACAGACTTGGTGTGGTGAACACACAATACAGTGTACAGCTCATGTGTTGTAGAATTGTGCACCCGAAACCTGTATATATGTGTTAACTAGTATCATCCCAATAAATTCAATAAAAAGGGAAAAATAAATTTTAAAGAAACAAAATACTGTCCTGGCCCGGTGGCTCCTTAGGTCAGAGCTCATCCTGTACACTGAAAAGCTGCGAGTTCAATCCCCGGTTGGGGCATGTATGGGAGGCAGTTGATATTTCTCTTTCACATTGCTGTCTCTCTCTCTTTCTCTCCCTTCCTCTTTCTCTAAAAACCAATAAATAGATCCTCAGGTGAGGATTTAAAAATAATAATATGCAATGCACATGTTGCTTGCAACTTATGTCCATTTTATAAAATTAAAAATTAACTATCTGCACTTAATTCTATACCTTAAACTAATCTTCTGTAATCCATCAATTTTATGTAATTTCACTAATAAATAATTTGTTAGTTCTTAAGACAGCACTACTCCAGAACACACATAACTAATACATTGTTACCACACACACAAAATCCGTGGTCATTCATTTGTGAATTGCAATATGTAAATGTCTCGAAGCCTAATTACTGGAAAATTACAGTAAAAACAATCTTTATATACATACTTATTACTGTAATGAAGTGG
This sequence comes from Carollia perspicillata, assembly GCA_004027735.1. NCBI lineage: Eukaryota > Metazoa > Chordata > Mammalia > Chiroptera > Phyllostomidae > Carollia > Carollia perspicillata. The sequence continues at coordinate 6,295 of PVKM010004240.1, forward strand.
TTTGCCAAATAACCCACAACAAATTAGGTCTATAAAGATAAAACTAATCTAACTGGCATTCATAAATCAAAAACAAGGATGACAAAAATTCAAGAAAACAAACAGTTCAAAATGATATTGATGATATCTTAATACTGATAACGAAGTTTCTCCCTAAAAAGCTGTAAAAATGCAAACCCTGCACAGGTGCTCACGTGTGTGAATGGAACTAGGCAATGTTGCCAGTGTACGTGTTCCAGCAAGCCTTCCTTAGTATTCAGAAAGTCTTCATTATTTGTGGATTCCATGCTGCAAACTTCCCCACCAACTGAAATGTATGTCTAACTCCAAAATTAAGATCCATATGCTCAGGACCTGAGAACATGTGCAACGCAGCAAAAAGTCTGAGGTGCTCGAAGTTCTCATTACCAATAGGCACACCGCCTGCTTGCTTGTGTCAGCTCGCCCACTGCTCACAATTGTTCTTTTCACAATGCACTTAATGTCATGTTTTTTGTCATATTTAGGGGCTTTTTTAAAAGGGTCTTACTGTTTAAAATGATCCTTAAACATAGTGCTGAGGTGCTGTCTAGTTTTTATGATGAGCTTTATGGAGAAAATATTTGTGTTAGATAAGGGTTTTTAGGCATTGGTAATAGTGTGCTTGGCTGTGACTTTAGTGTTAATGAATCAACAACAGGATATATCCAGAAAAGAAAAAAAAAAAAGAAAATGTACTGATCTGTAAATGAGATTGCTCTGAAAAGTGCTAAACTGACATCTTTCATGTGTGATAAATCTATGCGGAAGATAGAAAATAGTTACATTTATGAATTCATGAGGTGATGGCCAATGAAAAACCCTTAGTACAAACCATTGATATAAACTAAAAAGCCAAAGAAATTTTAGGTCACATTATCCAGGGTGAGGAAAATGTTAGGAGAAAAAGGATACTACTGATTTATTATTATAAAGAAAATCTGTAAGCACTATAAATATAATAAAATCTCCTATAATGGAAATGCACATAAAACAAGATTATTTATTGATCCATGATAGAAAATGTGGTGGGCAGAAGCTTGCAGGAAATTAACTCTATATTCTCCCAAGAGCAATGGCTCAGAATTTGTTAATTTTATTTGCCTTATTATTTCCTTCAACAGGATACTAGCTACTGTTATCATTTTAGAACAATAGATTTTTACTCAAATCAAAAGGAACCATCATACTTAAAATTGATTGCTTGATACCAGGGATTAATATAATTATCTTTTATTTGTTTTTCTTGTCTCTAGCTACTTCCTCTTTCAACTTGTCCTTGCAAATTACTAAATATCTGCTTGTATATTTTAAAACAATTCATATGGTAGAGAAAATATTTAAATGGGTTACTCTTTTATTCAAGAACTTAAAATATTTATCAATTATCAACTCATAGGGTATAGTTTGGTCATTTAAATTTTGTCTTTAATATTCAATATCCCACCTAATTGCATGTATGTGTGTGTGTATGATTTCTCTAATCAAGGATTTTGTCTTCTTATATTTTGATAAAACTTTGTGCCTTTTCATACCTTAGATTTGTTCATGTTAAAAACATGGATGAAACTCAAGAATAAGCATCTGGGTAGAGAATTAAAAAAAAAAGAAGAAGAAGAATGGAAAGTACTTCCAGGTACAGTCTGGTTCCTGTAGCCTAAAGTCAGGAATTCCAGGAAGGATCAAACTGAGCATTGCAATTTCCACTTTGGTTTTTCTGAGCATCTGTTATCAAATGCTTTATACAATTGTGTCAGTAGTGATGTGCTTGAGAATTTATTCCATAGACAATAGCCAGTCCTATGAACATGACAACAGTAATCAACAGTAAAGGAGGGGAGAGATACAAACTTGCTGGAATTCCAGGAGCTTGTTGCATAGTCTGAAGATCAGAGAAAACTCCCTTTCAGAGGGCTGACATGCAATTGGAACACCTCAGAAACATGGAGAAGTTCAAACCTGAACTCAACAGGAAATGATGTAATTGAGGGTCAGGGTGTAATCCAAGGCTCAGTCCAGGTCCAGCCTAATGTAGACTTTAACAACCAGAAACCTGTTACTTTTGACATGTGTATTTTATTGTTCAGAATTGCATCAGAGAAGAAGGAATCTTGGGGCAATAGATGGAAGAAAACAACTTCAACTTTTGAGTTTATGACACACAATGATACTTTTCCTACATATCCCACAAATACTTCAGAATTTACTCCTCATGCACAAAAAATGGTTTGATGCATTGCCCTAATATGTGCTTCTCCTAGGTAAAACAAATGGAGAGAACATATATTAAATATAGAGTAATCATTTATTTATATCTTTATATTTTATATTAATCACTTTCCATTTTATAGTTAGTTTATTTGTTTTTCTTTCCATTTTATAAATAACAGAGTAAGATATCAATTCCACTTAAATAATAAATTAATAAGAATTCTATGTTTGTCCAAACTTTGTCTTCGATTCAAGAAGTCAAACAAATTAATCAAAGATTTGTTCAAGGACATTAAAGCTTTTTAATTTTCAACAATATTTTATTCTTAATTCTAACTAGTTTTAAAATAATAGTTATTCTTTAAACTTATAAAATTTTAAAGAATGAGACTTTTTAAATCACCATTTGTTTCTACTTGTTTTAATCACCAATTCTCTTCACAGTTAAAGCTATATCCTTGGCACTTCCACAGAAAACTGTGATTTTTGGCATGTTTTCATAAATTAGAGAGAATACTACAGAATTCAAATGTAAAGGTGTATCTCTCTCTTCCTTTTCAGCATTTTGTGACAATTAATATTTTCTGTTGCTTACGGACCACCAGTGTGTCTTCTAATAGTTCATTTATTAATTTATTTTAAAAAATATTTATCAAGTTAGGCGATGTATGCATTGCCTGAGGCTTGGAAGTCCCATTATTGAACAAAATCAATTGACAAATATCTCTGCCCTCATAGAGTTTTAATTTTGTAAATGCCACACACAGAGAAAAAAAGAGCAAATTGTGTATTTAAAAAAATGTTTTTTGCACTCGGGACAAGGAAGCCTGATTTATAGTATTCACTAGAGATTGTGAATAAATCAGTTTTTCAAAGACAATTATACTTTTTTGCTCCATGCATTGGCTATTAATGACACTTCCATGATTTTTATATGAATGATTGTGAAATTTTCTGTCGATCACTTTCAATGTGTTGTATGTCTAGAAAAGCTTAAAACATACTTTTCTCATAGATCATATCAACTCATGACTAAATCATGAATAAACATTATCTTCCTTTAAATAAAATACATGCACGTATATTTACATGTATATTTTAAATGTACACATACATTTGTAAATATACAATAGAAAACATTTAATACTTTAAAATTGGATTTATTTTTGAATCTGTACATACAAATTATTGTTTTATGCAACTTCCTGTGCAAGTACAAACATATAACTTCAATATATTTTTTAATCAGTCACAAAACTTTTGTAACAACATGGTTTTAAAAATCTGATTATTTTTCATTTATTCAAGAAATATAATTTAAGTTATGTGCTATGTAAGAAGTAAATATATTCTGGAAACTACTTTTATGTGTTCACTTTTAAGAGCCTTTTTCAGCATTGAAAACCATAATGGACAATTAATGCACTCATAAGGCCTTTCTTCAGCCTCTAGTAGCATAAATGTTGTTTTCCATGAATTATTATTGATGTATAACTCACTAAAGTACATGATGTGGGTAGGAAGACAGGAAGAAACCCAGTAAGGATAAAGTCAGAGGAACTGGTTTTAAGTATGGCAATAAAAAAGTTTTTCCTTAGTCTTTATTGACACTCAGCATTTGTTTTTACAAATGTGTCTGAGATTTAACACATCCAACAGCAAATACTGTATCTATGAAAAGGTTTTGATAGTGGGAACTTTGAAAAAGACCACTTCTGAAACACTCTGGTCCAGGTGTGTGTGAAACTGTTGGTATCACACAAAAAAGTACAAGTCTACAACAAGAAGAAAATCCCAGTGTAAGTAGAAGGAAAGAAGTAATAAAGACCAGCATGGAAACAGATGACAGAAACTAAAAAAATAAAAATAAAAAAATTAATGAAACCAATTGCTGGCTCTTTGAAAAGATAAACAAGACTGATGAATCTTTAGCTAAATTAATCAAGAAAAAAAGAGAGGAACCAAATACATAAAATCAGAAATGAAAGGGGTGAAGTAACAATGGACATCACAGAAAAACACGATTGCGAGAAAACACTATAGATAACTTGGGTGAACTTTACAAAATCCTAGAAACATAGAATCTTCCACACTCAATCAAAAAGAATCAGAAAACAGGAATAGGACAATAACAACTAATTTGTTGAGCAGTATTCAAAAATCTTCCAGCAAACAACCATCCTGGACTAGATGGCTTCACAGGTGAATTTTATCAGACATTCAAAGAACTAACACCCATTCTTCTTAAACTATACTAAAAAATTCAAGAGGAGGGAAGACTTCCAAGATTCTTTTATGAGGCTAGAATCACCTTAATGTCGAAACCAGATAAGGACACTACCTTATAAGCCAGTATCCCTGATGGACATGGATGTTAAAATCCTCAAGAAAATATTAGCAAATCAAATCCAGCAATACATTAAAAAGATCATACACCATGCCCAAGTGAGATTTATTCTGAAGATGCAAGGTTGGTACAATATTCACAGATAAATAAATGTGATACATCACGAACAAATTGAAGGATAAAAAAATCACATGATCATATCAATAGTCACAGAAAAAAATTCAATAAAAGCCCGCAGCCATTTATGATGAAAACCCTCAGCAGAGTAGGAATAGAGGCATCATATCACCACACGATGAAGACCATGCATGAAAAAATCCTACAGCCAACATCATACCCAATGGGTAAACATGAAAACTATTTTCCTTAAGATCAGGAACAAAACAGAGATGTCTTCTTTCACTAGGCTTAATCAAAATAGTACTGGATGTCTTAGACACAGTGATCAGACAAGAAGAGGAAATAACAGCCATCCAAAGTGGAAAGGAAGAAGTAAAACTATCATTATTTAAGATGACTTGATATTGTACATATAAAATCCTAAAGATTCCACCAAAAAAACTACTAAATTTAATAAATGAATTTGGCAAAGTAGCAGAATACAAAATTAATGTCCAGAATGAGTGGCATGTTTCTAAACCAATAATGAAATTTCAGAAAGAGAAACTGAGAAAACAATCCAATTTACTATTGCAACAACAACAACAAAGAAAGGTACCTAGGAATAAACTTAATCAAGGGGGTAAAAGACCTGTACTTGGGAAACTATAACACATTAAAGAAAGAAATGGGAGGGTACACAAACAGTGGACGAATATACCATGTTAATGGGTTGGAAAGATTAGTATCATTAAAATGTCCATACTACTCAAAGCAATCTACAGATTCAGTGCTAATACCAATATCTAGATCTAAAATAAATATTGCAAAGATTTACTCAGAAACACAAAAGACCCTGAATAGCCTCAGCAATCTTGAGAAAGAACAAATTTCGAGGGAGCAAAATACTAGATATCAAACTATACTAAAAGGCTATTGTAATCAAAATGGCCTGTTCTGGTACAAGAGCAGGAATATATATCAATGGAACAGAGCAGAGAGCCCAGAAATCAACCCACACCTTTTTGATCAATTAATTTTTGACAAAGGAGGTGAGAGCTACAACAGAATAAAGACAATTTCTTCAACAAACAGTGTTTTAGGAAAATGGACTGGTATATGCAAAAAGAAAATAGAAAAGAAAGAAAGGAAGGAAGGAAGGAAGGAAGGAAGGAAGGAAGGAAGGAAGGAAGGAAGGAAGGAAGGAAGGAAGGAAGAAAAGAGACAACCAACTTACACCAAACATGAGAATAAACTCAAAATGGATAAAAGACTTAAATGTAAGGTGCAAAACCATAAAAATCCTAGAAGAAAACATAGGCAGTAAAATCTTAGATATCTCATGTAGCAATATTTTTGCTGATATATCACCTAGGGCAAGGAAAAAATAAACAAATGGGACTACATTAAACTAAAAAGCTTTGCAGAGCAAAAGAAAAAAAGTTAACAAAATGAAAAGGAACCCACTGTATGGGAGAAAATATTTGTCAATGATACATTGGATAAGGGGTTGATTTCCAAAATATATAAAGAACTTATGCAACTCAACATGAGAAGATGAAGAACTCAATTAAATATGGGCAACAAAACTGAATAGACACTTCTCCAAAGAGGACACACAAATGGCCAATAGACATATGAAAATGTTCTCACATGGACAAATCCAAAGGGCATAAATTCGAGGGTGGAAGGCACAGATGGGTGGGGCGGAGGGATGTGGCAAGGTGAAAATGGAGACAACTATACTTGAACAACAATAAAAAAAAAGAAAAAATTCTCAATATCACTAAACATCAGAGAGATGCAAATTAAAACAACAATTACCACCACACACGCTAGATATCACCACACATGCTAGAATGGCTATTATCAATAAACCAACAAACAACAATTGTTGTCAAGGATGTGAAGAAAAGGGAACCCTTGTGCACTGTTGGTGAGAATGCAGACTGGTGCAGCCACTGTGGAAAACAGTATGAGATTTCCTCACAAAAGTAAAAATGGAACTGCTTTATGATGCAGTGATCCCACTTCTGGGAATCTATCCTAAGAATCCTGAAACACCAATCAGACAGAATATAGGTAAACCTATGTTCATAACAATGTTATTTACAATACCCACGATGTGGAAACAGCCCAAGGACCCATCAGTAGATGAGCGGGTAAAAAAACTTTGATATATTTATGCAACAGAGTTCTATACAGCTATAAAAAAGAAGTAACTCTTTCCCTTTGAATGGACCTGGAGAATATTATAATAAGTAACATAAGCTGGTAGAGAAAGACAAATACCATATGATCTCACTCATATGTGGAATCTAATGAATAAAATAAACACAAATATAGTAAAACCAGAGGCATTGATACATGGAACAGACTGTCAGCTGTCAGACAGGAAGGGTGAGGGGACAGAAAGACATTAGCCAAAGGGCATATATACATATATGCATAGCCCGTGGAAACAGAAAACAATGCACTGAAGGCCCCAGGTGGCGGGTGGGGGCAGGGGCTGTGTGGACAGGGACAAAGAGGGGAAAAAATGGGAGATATATGTAATAGTGTCAAAAATATAAAATTATGAATCTTTAGATTTCAAAATGAATTGGCTGCATTAAAAGTAATTGATCTCTGGTTTAAAAAAATGTACAAGTCTAGAATAAGTAATCATGCTATAATTTTTGAAAACTTGATAGGATTCACTCAATTATTTATGATTCAGAGAATAGTGGTTTAAAATGTGTTTTTATGAAAATAAAAGAAAATTATAACAAAAGTTAAAGTCACTTAACCCATTAGATCCCATGATTCAGGAGATTCAGTTTCATCTAAAAATTATTCAAAGACTGAGGTTCATTCTAGAAATTCAATTCCCATGTATATTTTTACATACAATTTTGCTTCTTATCTTTTTAATTAATAATAGTAAACAGGCCATAGATGATTTCAGAAAATTCATGTACAAGATGATTCATACTATATGAGCAAATAACAATCAACTTATTGTCTACTATTGGGATGCAAAATTGTCTATGTGGTCTAGTTATTACTTTCAACCCATGATAAATTTATATTACATAAAAATAAGACATTTGTCTCTAATATTAACTATTTGACAATTATTTTTATGAACTTGTATTATGTCATATATATTCTTTAGACTGCACATTTATATTGCTCTTTGATTGTCATGGTTTTGGTTGTGCAACTCTAGGGCGGGTATCTTATGTTAAACTTCTGATCCTCTTGTGGTGAGTCCAGTATTTTTACAGATGGTAGACTTGTGATAACTGGTGGCTCAAATGGCCTTTCTGTCTTTCTTCTAAAGCAAGACATGGAGAGAAAAATGGCAGTCCTTTTATATGGGACAAGACTCTTTTTGGTCAAAGAATACTCTATACAAACATAACTCATGGGACTTCAGGAAAAGGAAACATAGATAATATAAGTAGCTGACCTAATGACACATGCTCAATGAATGCTAATTTTCATGTATTGTGTGTATCTTCTATTGCAGACACTCTATCTTATGCTTCGTGTATATTACTTTTTGATCCTCAAAGTACATGAGGTAGTTGTGTTTATCATGCCAACACACTGCTAGTATGATAGACTGAGGGCAAGAGAGTCCAAGGAGCTAGGTTAAAGTCAACTAGTAAGTGGCAGGGCTAAGGTTCAGTGCACAAAGTTCAGAGTTGCAGGGAGTGCACTTTTTCAGTACTAGGTTTTACTACCTGTCATTAGTGCTGGAATCCGAGAAATGAATCCAGATCTATTTGACATAACATTTATACCTTTCATTGACTCTGTTAGGTCCGTGAGATTTAGGATTTATTTTAATGTATGTTAGAAAAAATATTATCCCTCAAGTGTTTTAATAATAAAAAAAATCTAATAAGTAAAACATTTGTAATACAATTAGAAATAAATTTATTTGACTACATTTTCTTTGAATAATAAATATATCTTAAAATATGTTTGTAATATGAATAAAATACTTATGTTAAATGTAATCGAAACTAATTTAATATTAAGCTAAGTAGTTGGATAGAAGCTGAGCATATCTGTGAAGATATGGGTTTCTCTCCGTGTGAATAGAATTGCCTCTTAGACTCTCTGTGTGTTATGTGTCATTGAGCTGGCTCCAGCTCCAGGAAACTCATGAATGACATTCACAATGTCCTGTCCTCAACAGCCCTATTCAGCTTCTGTAGACTCGTGACTATAGCTTCTTTTATGGAGTCAATCCATCTTATACTTGGCCTTCCTTTTTTCCTGCTGCCTGTTGGCCGAGGCTGCAAGTGACAGTAGCATTTATAGACCATGTAGTAGGCATTATGAACTGCTAAAGGTCTTTTTCTCGTGCCCTTCAAATCCCCCCACAATCCTGCATTGTATATCTTAATATAGCTACATTAGAGATAAGGATACAGAAGCTCACAGAGATTTCAGTAATCAGAACTACTTATCAAGAAATATCATTCAAGTAGCTTTAAATCCCAGGCCCTTTTATTATACAAATAACTTTTCTACAGAATGCATTGTATTAGAGTCTGAATTTTTGGTTACAGTAATTTCTTATTAATTGCAGTAATTATATGTTAGTGTTCTGATTTTTCAGATCATTGCTGAACATTATTTAATACAGTTCAATCATAGAAATATGTGTTGAATGGATTTGGGGTTTATATGAACAATGCTTTTTTTAGATTTCATTTTCACTCGATAAAAAATTTCACTGTCACAGCACGTTTTACATTATGTGTAGAAAGGTCATTTTGTCATTGGATATACACAATTCAATAAAACAAATCAATTGTTTTATTTCAGTAATTGACATCCTTTCTCTATTGTAATATATTAGTGACCACAATACATTTCTTATTAAAAGTTCTGAAAACATCTGTATTCACAATTCTAGCACTTACTGGGTTCACTAGTTTTATCAAGTCCTTTAACCTTTTTTGGTCAATTTTCTCCCTGTTTGTACAGGACTTCAGAATTATTTTCATCACAGGGTTACGGGTATTACATGAGTTGGTATATACACAAAAATTGTGAGGCAAGCGGCACACGTAGTTCAAGCCCGATAATTGTGAGTTGTGGTTAAGACATTGCTCACCTATCTGTTGCCAATACTCAATGTAAAAAAAAAAAATAGTGAACATTCTTTTTAGATTAAAATGTTCAATCTTTTTTATTTCAATGAAGAAACTTTATTTTCAGGAGTAAGATTTTAGGCATTTGCTTTATTGCATACTTTATATTAACTATTATACTCATATCACAATTTAAAAATAAACCTCCAGTTAATGTCTAGTAAGTCCCATACAATGTGGAGATTTTATGTTTTTATTTCTGTTTTTCAGTAAGCTCAAACATTTATTGACTAAGACATTAGCATACCAACCACAATATAAAGTTAAAAATATTATTATATTTTATTTGATGATAACAATAAAATTTAATTCTGTTTGCTGTTTGAAAGCTGGCTAAAATTGCTTTCAATATGCTTTTTAGAACTTATTAGCCTCTAGAAAGAATGTGCGCAAATTTTTGTTGCTTGCATATGATCTCTCTAACAGCACTAACCATGGCTGATTCAGTGGAAATTGTTACTTAACTGATGCAAAAGTATATGTAAGTTTCTTTGTCATTTCTTAATGAAACAGTAACATTTAAGAGCACAACACAATTCAACCAGTATCTTTATTAGGTTCCTGAGGTGAAGAATTGCCACTTGTCCAAAAATAATCTAAATGATCCGAGAGAGATATTGTGTTAGCATGGATCAACCAATAATCACAAGGTCAACACTTTTTGTTTAGGTGTTTCTGTAGTGTAGTGGTTATCACATTAACCTCAACACTTTTCAAATAAATATTTAAAATGTTCATATTCAATTAAAGACAAAAAGCTATAATTGGAAACTAAATTTAAAAAATTGTATTGAAATGTGAATGTAAGGCTTTGAAAATGCAAAATTGTATTCTCCTAAGCTCTGACACATTAAGAAAACACTGTTATCTTTTATATTGATTATTCTCTAGATGCATAAGACTATTTTTAAAATTAAATTTAGTTTTTTCCAATTATTTAGGTATTTCAGTATAGTTCATGAAACACATATTTAACAAACGTTTCCAGGAACTTGCTATGTCCTGAGAGTAAACTATTTAATAAAATGCATTTACTAAGCTCCAAACACTTATTGATTACCAGTTGGAAGACATAAACACATTATAATAGACTTTAAGGAGAGAAATTGTCACAAGGTGCTAGGTAAACACACAAGGAAAAATTACCCCTATCTTCAATTTCAAGGAAGCCTAAAGAGAAGATATTTCCCTATCAACAACATTTCCCCAAATGTAAAAATTTCAATAACTGTCATTCATGTGTGCTTTATGAATGTCAGCAACTTCAGTTTTAGTCTTCATAGTAGCCACAGCAACACTGCGAGGGTATAGAACAGTGTCCCTTGTTTATAGGTGAGGACAATGCTATTCAAGTATACTCTGTGACTCACAAAGATCACACATCAGTAAGTGAAGGTCCAAAAGTCAAATATCATGGTATTTCTGTAGTTATATTTAATATTATCAAGATTTTACTTACTGGTGGATTTTCATACAAATGTCACTGTTGCCTCAACCTCACTAGTACTTCCCTTTTCTTAAAAGAGTTAGTTCCTTCCCCTCTCCTTTGAAGCAGAGTCCAAACAATTGATCTAATGCAGGCCTCAATAAGAATAATGCCTTGTTCTTAGCCTAAGAAAATTCTGGCAACCAGAACTAGAGAGTGAACACTTAGCATCATAACTGAAAAACATTAGTGGTGTCACAAAATGTGTTTTCTTATGGGTGATTTCCCAAAACATCGTGTTCTAAGATGATCCATATAAATGGAAAATTTTCTCAATTAAAATAATTATTGGTAAGAGCTTTCAAGTAAAAAGAAGTATAAGATTATTCTTTGATTTTGAATTATAAGCAATTGGGTGTTTTTCAAGTACCCTGTGTTGAATTTACATTTCTGACACAGCAGCCTCTGTTATGTACACTTTAGAAAATGAATTCCCTGTAGTCATTTTTATTTAATTCCGTTCACATATTCCATTTGAGATATTAATGTATTCATGCATAGTGAATAGTACAGGTTCATGCATATTTTAAATTAAGTACCATGTCCCATTATCTTCTACACTCACTAAGCATATATTTCTTATTTCTCTTGTCTTTTAAACCAGGTTGAGTCATGAGATTCCTCAACATTTATTCCATCCAATAGATAACAGATAGAATGATCATGCATTCATTTTTTATGTAGCTGAATACTGTCATTGGAAAATTATTACCAAAGGCAACACTGAAAATGATATATGAATTTAAAGTAATTAGAATTGTGAAATAAGGAGACTCCCTACCATTCAATGTAGCAATATGTAGTAGCAAATAGGAAGCAAAGAATACTAAAATATATTGCTAAAGCCTAGTACTAATTATCCTGAATACTATAAAATTAAGGTTGGGAATCTGTTTCTTGAACATCATTTCTAAGTTATATACTAGTCAAGAGAAGAGTACACTCAGTTAGCAGGATCGGTTGCAGCCTTGTCTCCCTAATTAGGGAAGGTTTGCTGTAGACTCATTAGCATATGTAAAGGACTCATGGCAGCAAGAAACCAAAGGAATTGTTATTGGGCAAGAAAATGTGAAAGGCTTCAACTTGAGAGGGCAGGAGACAATTTGTAAATTATATGGAACAGCTGTGAACTTACAGGAACAGGGCAACAGCACCACAATTTGTATTGCATTAGAAGGCTGGATGGCTAATTTTGTACAAAGCCTCTACTCCGTCGCCTTATGGAAAGTGGCACACTTACCCCCAGTGACACTTTCTCAACCTAACAATGAAGCCACCAACCATGACTAGAAGAAATGTTCTTTTGGGGTGAAACTTTTTTGTCCGAAATGCAATTGTTCATTCATCTTTGCTAGTATTATCGTGAAAGTTTCCAAAGTGCAGGGGATACCACAGGGAGAAAAAAGTGTTCTTGCTTTAAACTGACTACCTAGCAGGAGACGCAGACTCACAGACAGATAAAGAACACCAACTTCCAGTGAGTATGTACGGAGATGTGGTCTATTCCGTGTGACAGGTGACAGAAACTTTCCCAGAGGAAGCGATCTCTGAATTTTATCTAAATGGGTTAGTAAACACCAATGAAGGAAATGTAGAGGCGAGCACTACTGATAAGGAGTGTGGTGTATACAAAACCAGAAACATGACAATATTTAAGCCAAATAGTAGGCTGTGAAATATTGTATTTCTCAGAGATGTCCCGATACCACATGCATCTCCTCAGCGTATCTTTGCCATCTTTCCCTGTCCAGAGATGGATTCTCCATCTCCAGCCCTTTGAATCTGTCTGAACTCTATAAATGTTTTATCAACAACCCCTTTGCCAAGACTGGACATACACTTTAATGACATCTTCCATTTTCTTTCTTGTTAGATACAGCAGCCATGCTGTGAGAAGCCACAGTTGCATAGGAAGACCCCATGTAGACACTCAGTTGGACACTCTCTTTATTGTTCCCCAGTATCAGCTAGCATCAATGGACAGCCAGGTCATTACGCCAATATTTTCCCAGTGTCATAGAGAAAATCAAAGTAGTATGTCTTCTTACGTTATGTGGAACTTGATGTACTTTTTATTATTTCTCTTTATTCTCCAACTCCCTATTTTCTGCTCTTTATTAATTTACTTGGGTGAATCGAGCCATTCGATCTATGTATCATTTTTAACAATAGGTCACCCCTCTGTCATAGGAACTGCATTTTCCCTATATTTGCATAATTATTAAATCCACACCAATTTTTATTTATTCCTAGTTTCCCCTATTTTAAGTTAATTATTTTGATACATATGAGTTGATTGAAGTGATCAATCTGTCTGGAAAACCCTCGTTGTTAATATGTTACTATAATGAGAATGGTTTGTGCGGCATCAGGAGAGTGGCAGCCAAGGAGAGTGGATTGGAATGTGCATGTGTGAACCATGATGACTTCACTGTACCAGTCAGTGGGGGAGGTAGACATCACTGACTGAGCAGGCATAATGTATGGCCATCACATTCAAAATGACTGAGATAATAGAGCAATTAATTTTGCATTAAGCTTGGAAATTACTCCACAGAAGCTATTCCAATGATTCAGAAGACCACAGCTATGGGCAAATGGTGATTGACAGCTTCATCAGGACAATGCACCCACTCATGCATCGCATCGCCTGCAGAGTTTTTTGGCGAAACATCAAATCACCCAGGTGACTCAGTACCCCTACAGCCCAGACTTGGCTCCCTGTGACTTCTGGCTTTTCCCCAAATTAAAATCTTCTTTGAAAGGGAAGAGATTTCAGACCATTGAGGAGATTCAGGAAAATATGATGGGGCAGCTGCTGGAGACTGGGAGAGCAGTGTGAGGTCCCAAAATACCTACTGTGAAGGGGACTGAGGTATCATTGTCCTGTGTACAATGTTTGTTATATCTTGTATCTTCTTCAAAAAATGTCTCTATTTTTCATATTACATGGCTGGATACCTTCTGGACAGACTTTGCATATATCTGACCTTCTTATTAATTGAAATCTCTCCAAACTCACAGTACAGTGGCTTACCAAAAGTCAGCTAGCACTTGATCCTGGGCCACTGTACTCCAGAGTTTCATCCTGTCACCAGTGAGCTGAATGGCTGTGTTGTCTTAAAATCAAAACAAAATAAGACAAAAAAGAAAAGAAAAATATAAATCAACATCTTGAGGATCCCATCACCATTTGCCCCCCATACCCTCTTCTACCTTCTTTAAGGGGCCCCAACCCCCTTTACCTCTTTAAGAGGTTAGTACAATGAAAATGCAGTATTTTGGGGAGGGCTAGGGGTAAGGTGGGCTGGGATGAGAGTAAAAGGCAGAAAACTGTACTTGAACAACAATTAAAATTAAAAAAATAAAATATGTGCTGTATACACACACACACACACACACACACACACAAAATGCAGTATTTTATATCTGGCCCTATAACAGTTATCACAAGATTTCTGAATCTCTAAGTAAATATCTTTACTCATGAGTTATCTTTTAGGTACCGATGACAATTAATTTAATATACATTTCCTCTCCCATATATAGAATTATTTTAAATGTAGTGTTATAAGGCAATTCACTCTGACACATTCAGATCCTGGCACATTCCACCGATGTTTTGTATGTGGAGGTACTTCTTTCTACGGGAAGAAAATGAAGTCAGTTCCAGCTTTGGAGTTTTCTATTTAAAAAGTACATTCACCATATGCAGTGTGGGCTCCCATTGATGTATACCTAGGCCCAAGCTGTATTTCTACAACATATACACATGATTCCCAGACCATTTTACATAACAGAAAAGGCTCTCCTGGACTTTGGATAACTCAACTGAGTATTTCAGAAGCCACAAGTATGTTTCAAAAGAAACCTAATGCATGGTAGAAGCCAGACTACTTGGGAAAACAGAGCTACAGCATATGTTATTTGTAGAAAAACCCAAATGGGACATATGAACTCCACCCTTCAATAATTCAGCAGAAACTCCAGTCTAGTCCTAGGAGGAGGTGAAGGCCCTGAAAGATGGCTCGTCACCATGTCCCCATACTCTTACCGTGATTCCTGCTCAGTGGGATCCCTCGACCTGTAGCAGTGGGTCAGGGAGCCTCTCAGTCAGAGATCTCCAAAGAGGTTGCCAGAGAAAATGAGCAAAGGACTATCCCCACATTGTTCTTTGGCAAATGTAGATTCTGTATTTAAAAATTATAAGATTAAAGTACAAAAAGATAAAGCTTTTAATAATAATTTATGAATGTGAAAAGTAATCAATGCATATGAGCTAACAAGTGATGCAAGAAAAACATTTCAAGGAGACATATGTGGGGGAAGTTAAAGGGTAGTGGCAAGACTTGGTGTGAAAAGAAATAATATGCCCTTGGAGATGTGGAGAGCTGGCTGGTAACAGTTGCCCATGGGTCCTTGCTAATCCTCCATATATTTCATTGCTTTATAAAACAAGCAGTCTGTTTTTCCAACTTTCCAACCTGTTTCCTGGTTTTCCCAGAGCTGTGCTGGGTCTGCTCCCTATCCGATCCATTTCCTGGATCTTCAGGGATTTTGTGCCCTCATCCTATCTGATTCTTTTCCTAGATTTTCCCCAGCTTGGCTATTCCACTTTACTGTTGCCATTTTGGCTCCTACAGTGAATGCCTCAGAGTTCTGCTTCCTCAGCTGGCTTCTACTGGGAATGTGCCCAGCAAAGGGATTCCCCCCTCACTGGTTCTTCTTCCCCTTCCTGGGGTCATCTGGGTGAATGGCCCAGGCAGTTGCCCCCAGAGATACTGGAAACTGACGTTTCCTGTCTGCTCAGTGATTAACATTTCTGCAGCAGAGGATAGGTGACTGTGAAGCTATAGCTTCCTGGTTTAATCAGGTTTACCTGGTTTCCTTCCTTCTTCTTTGTTAACACCTAACTAGCTACCAACACTAACAAAGGATGTCACAGGTTACAGTTTTATAAATATAAGACTCTAGTTTATCAATAGCCAGCAGATACTGGGTGAAATTTCATAATGTATTCAAAAGAAACAGGCTTGAAGTGACTAAAAAAAATCTGCCTATTTTGGGCTGTTTTGGACACACTACTTGCATACATAAAAGTTTTAGTTGGAGCCAGTGGGCTTTTGAACTAATGAATCTTAGCCTGCAGTGAACAAACAAACAACCTAGTGGCCTACAAAAGAGAATATCAACATTTAAAATCTTTTTAAAAATCTGATGATATAAGTATTTTAAATATAGCTTAGGTATTCAACAAGGAAGTAAAGTAGGAATTAGAGTTTTAAGAGTTATAGAAGAAATAAATCTCTTTAAGAAGTTCAAGTTATATGTTATAAATACATTAGTAAAATTTTGTATTTTTTATAAATGTTATTTAGCATTATTATTTATAAAGCTAACTTCTCTCCATAGTTCAGCTCAAATCTGAGCCCAAGTATCAGCTACCTAGTTAATGTATAATGATCAGAACACTAATTATAATGTAAACATGCATTAATGTACAGAATAAAATTATAAGAAGGTCCATTTTTTCCTTTTATTTTCATTCATTCTGTATTAAAACTGAACACCGTAAAATTAGGTAGTAAATTTATAACTGGAATGGTTGAATAAACATATTCAAATACTGTAAGATTCACACATAGTATGTAATTAGGAAAAAGAGGTGCAAGTATGTAATTCTGAAAAAAAGGAGGTGCAGTATATTGTCTCTGACATATTTTACAAATGCAAATCAAACACAATAAGTCATTGAATATCACAAATATAGTTTTTCAAATAGTTATAAGAACTAATTCATTTTTGAAATCTCTTTTTTGGACAAGTAAGAACAGCAAAATAACACATCAACAATATACAAGACAATTTTTACACAATGACAACAAATGTATAAGAGCAGATATAGACAGTTAGTTACTTTTAAATTAAGTAACTTTGGCTTCATAGAAAACTGAGTTGTATCCTAATTTTTCTTTTCTCATGGTAAAATTTTATTTATGTTCTATCTGTATTATAGATCAGGTAGTCAGTACGCACCAGAAGACATTATTAGAACATTGAACTGCTATCACTTATATTTAGTAACAAAGATGGAACAGTTGTGATTCAGCTACAAAGAACTGGGTTTAAGCCCTTTTTTAACAATGGCAAAAATGCTGAAATGAGAGTATTATTTGAGAAAAATGTACATTTCAATAGTTATATCACTCTGAGCATCTCAAAATATTACCAATATTGAGATTTTTTTAAAATGCTTTCGTTGCCATCTACTTCTTATTAAATGTATTGATCTATTCCTCCCTCCCTTCCTTCCTTCCTCTCTCTCATCTCTTTCCCTACCTTCCTTCCTATTGTTGGGAAAAGATGTCCTCTACTCTTCTAGGTTTCTATAACTGCTACAATAATTAGTTAATGGGACAGATTAACAGAAGAATATCATTTTTAATTCTGTAAGTATGTGATTTCATAGAAATATGAGGTTCAAAGAAATTACCAAAGTGGTCAGCTCTTACTCCTTTTAGACAAAGAAACAATATCTTTGTGAAGAACTGACAAGACAAAGAAACCCTGGTTTAGGTACTGATTATGGAAGAAAATAAACAGTTTGTTTACACAGCATTCTTGGCCCTTGATGATAAGGACACATCCCCTTACTTCCTGGTGTTAGGAGGGTAACTTTCATACCAGAGATTTATTTTGTGTTTTCAGGGAGACAGAAAGAAGGGTCAGAATGTCCTTTTACTACTGTTTCTCAAATAACTTTAATTCAAAATAATCAATATACCAAAATGGCATGTTTGGGGATGGCCTGCCCTTTACGCCACCTCAGTCTTTTTTCTTCGTTCCTCCCTTCCTTTCTTCCTCCTTCCTTCCTCCATCTTCCCGTTTTTGCTTGTGTTTTGTCTTTCTTTTTTTATTTTGGCAGGTGCAGACCATAAAAATTGGTATATTATAGCAAGTTAAAAATGTATTAAGATACAATAATTACCCAAAGTCCTTAATTTTTTGTCTAAAAAGTCAATTAATAAAAAAAAGAAATGGTTTCTCATTTGTCAAATTTACCACATATTGCAATGAAATATACATGCAAATAAAACCAAAGTATTATAATCCTCTACATTGCAAAGAAATAAGGTTATGGTTCCAGTGTGAAAAAGTTTGCTTTTTTACTGAAAACAGCAGTTACAGTATGACAGCAAAACATGTGAAAGTAAGAAAAGAAATAAACTTTTGTTTATAGGTTTTTTAAATGAAGCTTTATGAGTTTGTTATTAGAAAGCACATGTGATAAAATCAGATCATCCATCAGATCACAAAATAACTCTGCTCTTTCAGCTCTCAGTCATGTATTCACCGTGCACCAAGCCCTTGCTCGGCGCAATGCGGCACTCTCAGGATTGGCTTGTCATCTCTCTTACAAGTTCTTGAGGTGGAGTGGGTTGTAAATGAGTACTGTTCAATTTAGGCATTCTGATCAAATAGTGAAATAATACGGAAATGATTGGAGGGACAGAAATGGTGCAGAGAACTCATAAATTTGACAAATCTCAGACCTAACAAACAGAGAACTCTAGAATACAGAGCAAAGCTGAGACTTATGAAAAATAAAATCACAACACCCAACTTTTTTGCTACATTGAACTATTAAAAAACCTAAGATGACTTTTTTATAAAAATTACTGGAAGTTCTTCATTTTTCTAAAAAAACTATTTAAAAATATGTTTAGTAGCCAGATGCTGTATTGGCTTTATCCATCTTAATGCTCACACAGCATTTATACTAATATAATACAAATAGATATAATTCAACTACTATGTGCCTGAACTTTTTTAAGTCAGGGCACACAGTAGTGAGCAAAACATTCATGTGCATATGTATAAGTGCAATAGGTGGAAAAAATAATGGAAGAATGTATACCAGATTAGATTGGATAATACTTTGTCGTGGACTATCCTGATTAGAGAATCCTAAACATCATGTCTAGATTCAACACACTAGAAGTCAGCAGGAGCTTTCGTTCCCTCCAGCTGCAGAAATCAAAAATATCTCCAACTGTACCCTGGGGCCAGAATTGTCCCCAGTTGAGAACCAATGATATATTCCAACTATTGATAGTGCTTTATTTATGGAAAAGAGAGTGTTATATAGAACAAAAAGGAAGTTGAATATATCTTTTGTATCTCATATTTCTATATTAACCAGTTTGACTTTTTACTATAAAATTTGAGATCATTTTCATGTATCACTCATATAATATTTGGAAATCAGCATAAATAAATAAATAAATAAATAAAGATAAACACCAAAATGTGAGAGGTAAACTCCAACCAAAAACATGAAGTTTATTTGGCCTATATAAAGCATGAAATGTTATGATAACAATTTTTGAGTTGGTGAAAAAGTCCGTTTAATTTTTTCATAAAATAAAAGACACATTTTCCATTTTCACCAATAACTTTATTGATTTGTATGTTTTGTATACATTGGCAGTTTCCCACATGGTCAAATTTTGATTGTTCTCAATTAATGTCTCGATTTGATCACCATCAACTTCAACTGGTCTACTTAACTGTGGAGCATCATCCAGTGAGAAATCACCAGCATGAAACTATGTGAACCACTTTTGACATGTTTGATAAGTCACAGCACCTTCTCCATACACTGAATAAATCTATTTTTGTGCTTCCATTGTATTTTTTACCTTTCTTGAAATAGTGAAGCATAATATGCCAAAAATGTTGTGTATTTCTTCTATCTTGAACATTAAAATGACTATGCAAAATTAACCAATTTTGATGTTTTCTAAATGCATGCTGATATGACAGCTGTCACAATACAATCTAACAAAATTGTTCCAACTGAAGTTTAAGACAACCAAGTGTTACTAGAGCCATTGTACAGAAAAAAACAAACAAGCTTTTTGTCCAATAAAATATTATTTATTGTATATCTTTTGAATCCTCTTCAAATTATTTATACAATAAAGGAAGAATTCTTTCCATAGTGTACTACTGTGTTGAAAATTTATGTGGGATCATAGAGTTCTTGGCTTTTTCTAGAATTAGATCATTTGAAAGAAAAAGCCAAAAACAAAGAGGCAAAAAAAAAAAAAAAACTAGCAAAACACTGACCCTCATTTTATGTTGTGAAAAATCTTGTTAATATCGTCTCCTCATCATTCACCAGCATTACTTACCTAAATAGTGGGGAGATGATGAATGGAGTGTGAATCTCTTTCCTCTGTATAGGTACAAAGTCAATTGGAAGGAAGAAAAAATAAAAAAGATTGCCCTGGCTGGTGTGGCTCAGTAGATTGAGTGCTGACCTGTGAGCCAAAGGGTCACTGGTTCAATTCCCAGTGAGGACACTTGCCTGGGTTGTGATCCAGGTTTACAGAAGAGGGGCACGTGAGAGGCAACCACACATTGATGTTTCTCTCCCTCTCTTTCTCCCTCCCTTTCTCTCTCTTTAAAAATTAATCAAGAAAAACCCTTAAAAAAGAATCTTGTTAAAAAAAAGAAAAGGGATATATGAAATTCCTCTTCCCCTCTGTTTTTTCTGTACAAAAAGTTTTAAAATAACTGATAAATAATATCGCATATAAAACTTCATTGCAAAATGGCTGACTGTCCTAAATTAATTGATCATCTAATATTCTAAACAAATTTTAGTATGCAAAGTTGTGATATATCTTCATTATAGGAAATATTTCAATTTATTTTTTGTATTAGTTATTCAGATATGGATAACCAAAATGAAACATGTGTTATAGATGTTTGCTATATAAACAATAAGTTGTGACAGATTTTACATTATGAAGATAAGATTAAGTTATATTTGCACAGCCAGAAAGAGTGACTTTTTTTCTTATTTTGCTTTAGCTCTACCTTATGATAATAATGAGCCCAACACAAACAACATAAATGAATTAAACAAATGTAGCAATTTGTAATACAAAATTGGAATATGAAATATTTACAGTTGCCATTTGAGCTATAGGACATCCTTTATTATTAGTGATATTTCATGCACCAAAGACTGTCAAATTACTGAATTATTACAGATATGTTACCATTATACAGGAACTAAAACAATGGCTCTATATTTATTCATCTATTTTAACTGCTAATACGCACTAAATTGATCATCTTAACTTTGTTGTTATAAGTAGGCAGTAGTTCTGATTCTTTTTTAAGTCTTTAAATACTTCCTGAAACCTACGGGTTAGTCTTAGCTGGAAGCAGAAATACTAATGGCTTCAAATATATAAATTCCCAAAATTTTAATGATCTTTGGAAATTTTCCATGTATGCCGCTTTGAATTCTCAGCAGTTTACCTCCCTTGTTCAGAGGAATTTTTATCCATTTGGCAGAATTAAGTCAGATGATCGCATTTTAATTCAGATATTCAATGTGTTCTCCACAGATGTTTGGCAATGAACTTATAACTAAATTGAAATTGTAATATTGGGAAATAAGCTTATGGTAATTTTATTGTTGAATAATTGTCACAGAAGCAAGAAAGTGCACAACATAAAAGCGTCGCTTCCACAAAGAAGCACTCAGACTGCAGCAAGTGTTGGGGACACAGATGCAAACTGATGTGAAACCCTCTGTGTAAACACTGTCTCTGCCACTCATGATTTTTGTAACTTTGGGTAAAATATGTTTACCTCTTACATTAGTTTGCTATGACTGCTCTAACAAACCATTGCACCCTGGGTGGTGTAAGGGAAATTTATTTTCTTAAGTTCTGAAGTCTATGTAAATGTCCAAGACAAAGGTCTGCAGGCGTGGCTTCTCTGGAGGCCTCTCTCCTCAGCACGTAGATGAACACCTCCAAGGTCCCTGACGTCCCTTCCTATTCTTAAAAGGACGATGGTTACATACATTGTATTAGGGAACTACCCTGAATGCCTCCTGTTAACTTAATCACCTTTTTAAAGACAGTGTCTCCAAATATGGTTATATTCTGAATTACTAGGATTTGGGATGTTAGCATATAGATTTCAAGAAGATCCAATGCAGTTCATAACTTTTCTTTAAACCTTACATTTATTATCTAAAAATGGGGATCATATATGTATGCATGTTATAACATTACCTTAAGAATTAAATGGAATACAACATATAAATAACTTAATAGAGGATGGGTACAAACTCAGTATTCAATAACTATAATTTTGAAGACTTCATAATAATTAACATCATTATAATATTACCTGGATTTATCTTGTTTGTATTATGATTTATAATAATAGTACCCTATTTCCTGTACTCTATATTTCCTTGATATTTTTCCTGAGCTAATAATTACAGAGGCACCAAATTCATTCTATTGTAGTTGTTTTGGGAAGAAAAGGGAGTAAAATTGTCAGTACACAAAAATTGAGTAGATAAATGTATAGTTTTAAGTCTGTTTGTTAGGACATATGGGTACCACATTGAAATATGAACTACAGTTTTCATAGTGAATAATCATACTAATGTTGTACATTATATACATATGTAAAAGGTTATATAAATCAGACAGTAGATGTTTCTCTGCACTAATAAGCCATCTCCAAATAAAATAACACTGTTTTACCATGGCAAAAGTTTATTTCCTGCTCAAGCAACATGACCAGAGTTGGGCGAATGGACTGGTAGTTCTGCTCATTGTAGCCATTTGGGGTCTGGGCTCCAGCAGCCACTATATCCCTGATTCTGCCAGATACCCTGGTGTAAGAAAAGGAAGTTCTGGAAGGTCTGTATTTACCTAGTCAATGTTTTGTCCTGTAAGTGAGATATTCTATCCATGTGTAAATTTTAAATCAGAATTAATCATATGGCTATACCCATTCCCATGGGAATTAGGAAGTATATATGATTCTATCCTATGTTCAGAAGTCAGAGAACTGATAATATTTGAATGTTTTGTGGCAGTGTTAATTACTATCAAGATTTTACTCCATGCTTAAAAACCCAATTTATGTATGCTGATACCATTTTTACAACTATAGAACCTGTGTTTATGGTAAGTCACACACATACACACATACTTTAAAGTACATTGTGTATAAAGGTTGATGGATAATCAAACTTACTGTAAGAATCTCTATAGAAACATTAACCTTAAGTGTTACAACATTATTTATATAAATAAATGTGGTCTGCTATGATTTATTAGATTTCTTAAAAGAATATATTGTTTTTGAAAGAAGAGAGCACAAACCATACTTGATAGTAGTTAACGAAGAATCACTTTAAGACTTATCTCTTTCCAAAAGCAACTGCTATAATGTAAATTCATAATTTTTTAGCACTCCAGCAGACTGTTAAACAATGATAGATGCTATTAGAAACAAACCAATATTCAAATAAGTTTATTGACTTAAAATGTCATGACATTAATAAAGTAGAGCTATTTTAAAGAAATGACACAAGTATTGTAACAAAATGTCATTAATTGAAATAGTAATGTGGAATTAAATATAGCCATTGCTGACAGTAACCAGAGGGGAGAGGGGAGGGAATTTCAAGGGAAAAGGGGAAGGGGTCACAGGAACAAATATAAAGGATACATGGACAAAAACTAAGGGGGGTAGAAATGGGAGGAAGATGGGGAGCACTGGGTGGGGTGGACTGGGATGGGAGTAAAAGACAGAAAACTACTTGAACAAAAACTAAAATAAAAAAAAACATTTAAATGCAAAAATAAATAAATAAATAAATAAATATAGCCATTGCTTTTATATAAGAAAAATACATTATAAAAATGGTAGTGTTTATTTTCCTTTTGAGTCATAACTCTTCCGATAATAACTCCTATAAAATTAATTAAGTTGAATAATTAATATAAGTTCTAGAATTTCTCTGTTCTGATGTACAGTAATACCAATATAAGGAAGAAAACTGAAAACATGAGAACAAATAAGAATTCTTACATATGGAATCTAAAAGTATGCAAAATACTAAAATTACCTGAAGAGAAATTTATGTGTTTATCAAATGTTGCTCCAATTTTGTTCTAAAATTTAAAAAATTCATGACCATATGCTCTATGTTATAAAGTAGTGAAAGCATTTGAAAGTTCACATATTCTTCCAGTGCAGATGAGGGTGCATTGCCTTCTAAGATGCAGAAACAAGATTTTCTACAGTAATAGACTAAAATAAATTAAAGTATTTGATCAAGGAATTGTTATCTTTTGTTAAGTAACAACTCTATGTATTATTTTATTTTTGTTTTATTATAATTAAAATTATTTTCATGTCTAACTTAAAGAACTGAATGATGACAACTTGGGAAATTTGTTAATATAGACTTTTAAAACAGATTTTAAAGTCTGGTTAAAATTATTATCTGTCTTTGGGCAAAATTTTTATTAATGGACATATGTTATTTATAATGAAATTATAAACCAATGAAAATTTTATCCAAAATTTATATATATTTAAAATATACATATAAATATACATATACACATAAGGTTGGATATAAGAAGTATAAATAAAATCAGAAATTTTATTCCACATTTTTGTCATATTTTGAATACATTAAAATAACTTTGTTTATGCATGATTAATACTATTCAAAGACAAAAATGGAACAGGTGAGTGAAAATAATATTGGTGTGGCTAAAATATTCTTAAATATGTTGTGTTATGTGAGTGTGTTCACTTGTCAGCTATCAATTTTGTACTAGACACAGATTTCAGGTGTTCTCTCAGTAACCTTGATGTCTTTTTCTTATCTCTCACTCATCAGCCTGTGACTGACCTGACCGAACGTCCTCACAACTTCTAGTCTCAGCTGAAATGTCCCAATTCATGCCATCAAGTTTGCTTCCTGAGCAGCCTCCATTGGGCCAAAAATGGAACTCAGAAATGTGGGGGATGATAGATGAAAACATGGAAAATAAGGTGTATATTGTTTCATAAGACTGCTATAACAAAGTACCACAAACTCAGTGACTCAAATAGAAGTTTATTTTCTCACAGTTTTAGAGACTGCAAGTCTTAAATTAAAGTGCCTGCAGGGTTGGTTCCTTCTAAGGGCTATGACTAAGAATCTGCCCCATGCCCAGTCGGGTGGGCTGCTCACGGTTGGGTGTTCCCTGGCTTGTGATGTCACTCCCATCTTCATCTGAGTCCTCCCTGTGTCCCTCTCTTTGTCCAAAGTTCCCCTTTTTATAAGGAGAGCAGTCATATTGGATTAGTCCTTTCTCTAATCACAGCATCTTAACTTGGTCATCTAGAAAGACCTTAATTCCAAATAAGGTCACATTCAGAGGTACTGGAGTTTAGGATTTCAACAATTTGGGGGCACACAATTTAATCTAAAACATAGGAAAACTGGAAAGATAATTATCCTAAGATTGGTTTGAGGTATATTTTTTCTTTCAAACTTCAGAGAGAACTACTTTGTCATATTAATCATGATTTTTACATTTTATGATGCTTTGACATCTTGAGGATGCCTACCTACTGAAGAAAGAATGCCTTTCCAGAGCACATTTTTAGAGATAGTAAACAACTTTAGTAAGCCCACCTTTCATATATACAAACCAATCAGTTCTGAATCTATACAACTTCCTCATCCATTACTATAAGAAAAAATATACCTCAAACCAATCTTAGGATAATTATCTTTCCAGTTTTCCTATGTTTTAGATTAAATTGGTAAATACCACCTGAATGTGACCATTGTATCATTTATGTGGCTACATTGCCACACTTTATAAGAATAACTAGTATAACTAACTTCCCCTATATCGGCTCTAATTATCAACCATCTGACTGATTGAGGGAACTCAATAATTTGTTTTGTTGAATTGAATTAAATAGAACTATGTCCATAACTTAGTTTAAAAATACTTATTAATTTGGAGGTAAGATCATTTTTATTGAATGTTTTTCTTAGCTAAGATTTTGGGGGAAATTACAAAAGAAATGGGTGAGATATTTTCCCACCCCTCATACAATATTGCTAATATATCAGGGTTATCTGTCCTAATCTTTTCATATGGTTCATAACCAATTAAATATTAAAACACCAGAAACATCACACAGAAATTTTAAGTCCAGAAACCACAAACTAAGGGTTTTTTATGCAATACTTAACTTAAAATTTTTTTTTCCACTATAAATCAAAAGCATGTATATACTAAAATCATCAGCAAAAAAATGGTACGAAAAACATCATTTTGTCCCTGGCCCAGTAGCTCAGTTAGTTAGAGCATTATCTAATTGTCCCAATATGCCAAGGTTGTGAGTTTGATCCCAGGTCAGCGTACATACAAGAATCAACCAATGAGTGTATAAGTAAGTCAAAAAACAAATTGATGTTTCTCTTCCTCTTTTCAAGTCAATAAATTAAAAAAAAATAAATGCCATTTTGGCAGCCCTTACAAGGGTGAATTTATACTTTAAGAGAATTATGTCTTCAAAATGCTGCATTTTTATGTATATTCAGTATCATAGTGATGGAAAGTGCTAAATCAAGATAAGCAGGCAGGAACCCTTCATGCTTTTTAGAATGAACATTTTAGAAATTTGAGATGGTATGAAAATTTTGCACTATTTTTTTAAAAAGCTTTAAAATAAAAATGTAATAAATCTAATAATAACCCCAGGATCAGCTCAATCTCTGGACTAGGGTGGGATTGCAAAGAGAATAATAGGGAAAAGATGATAGGCAGATTTTATAGGAGAGTTATACTCTGGCCAGAGTCCCCCAAATGTGTTAGTGAAAAGGGTTTGTAATGTGGCCCCGTATAAAGTGTATGTATGTGTGAATGTGTGTGTGTGTGTACATACACGTGCGCATATAAATACAAAATAAGACATACTAAAATAAAGAAATGTTAACATAAATATTATTGATAAATAAAAATGATTATGACATATAGTTTGTTGCTACTTCTTAATATTTTTCATATTAACTAAAGATCTGTATTTCAGTGTAAATGTGACTTAACTATCATGACTATGAAATGAACACATTAAAACATAAAATCACATCTGCAAATAATTTCTCTGCTTCAGTGCAGTTGTTCCCCACACACCAAAGCAGTGTATGACCTGAGGTAACATTTAATCCAGCTCTCTGAAGGGTACTTCTCTTACTGACAGTGAGGAAAGGGAAATAAAGCCCATTTGTCAGTGGCTGAGATGGGACTCGAATTTGTTTGAATTACCAATTCTGTTTTTTTTTTTACCATTTATTTTATAAAATATAAACATCCAGTTCATAGACCTTATGTTAGAATTCTCAGTTATGAGTAAGAGATGACTGCTTGTGGGTGGTTGGAGCAATGGGGGTTAATACAGGAGGCTAATATTCTGTCTTTATTTATTTTTATTTGTTGGCATTTGATAGTGGCAAATAGAAATAATGAATCATATTAACAGATTTCATTTTCAAATGTATTCTATGTGTCATGAGATTTGGGGCATCAGAAAATGTTGAAAAAGAATACACACATACATACACATTTGTATACACGTTAATGCAATGCAATGTTTTCACAGTATATACTTGACTGTTTCTTTATTTTTTAAAAAAACATATATAAGACTACCAAAACATAGATTAAAATAAGGATTTTAAAAATGAAGTATTTCAAACCTATAATTAGCGCATAAAATAAGAAGAGAAAAGCAAAGATTTCTTTTTGAAACGTGTAAAGATATGATCTCAACATTGGTTTATTTCTTTTGTGTCTAAAACTATAATTATTTATGTCTTTGGAATCAGTGAGTTAGTCTGCAATCTGCTTATTGACAATAGAAAAATAAAGTGTCATCTCACATCATGTTAACCCATAATTTTATGAACATTTGCATACAACTAATTTTGTTTGTATTCACTTAGAACTGCCTGCTGGGTAGGGATTATCCTCACATTAAGGATATGCCTGATTTGCCAAGCAGTATACTAAATTCTGTCCGCAACCAAAGTACAATTAGAAATAATGAAAATGAAACATCTTTATCCTTTCAAAGAAAATATTTAGTAATTTTAAGCACTTTATGTACCTGAATTTATGAAACCAATTTAAATATAAAACACATTGTTTTCAATTTACCTGAATTTTGAGGGGCAGTACCAATGCATTTCTGTTGACAAAAGAAGACTAAAAAAAAATGACTGATACTCAAGCTCTTTTTCTATTTACTAATTTTCAAGGTGGAAAAATTTTTTAATATATTAGGTAGAATTACCACAATTTTAGGTCCTTGTTAAAGACTTTTAAAAACTACGTAATTTTAATCTCTATTAAAAAAAGTTAGTTGGAGAGAATAATATTTCAGAATTATTGTCTAAAAACTATTGCTACTGAGCAAAGTGGAATTCAGCCTCTGGACACAAACAGGACACAATAATTAGTGGAGAAGGAAAAAGGTTTTTATTAAAAAGTTGTTTAGTTTGAGGAGGGTGGGTGGGCTGAGGGTCCCCTCCTCTAAGCCATTCTCTTCTACAAAACACAGAAATGCCTTTGTTCCCCCAAATACTGAAATCTAAATCTGTGCCCAGAGACCAACCCTGCCCCCACATTCTTATCTGTCCCTTTGCAATCCAAGGCTGCTAGGCAAAACGATCTCTGTCTCTCCAGCTCCAGGCTCCCTCTCTCCCTGAACTGCATACTTGTGGGGCTGGTGTCTCCACCGCCCCACTACAGCTTCCTCCTTTTCCCAGGGCTGGGGTGCACTGCCCAGATCACAGTAGCCGGTCAAGTGAGGGGTTTCCTACCTGGGGCACCAGTGTCCCAGGCTGCTCGCCCCCACCCCCAGGGCTGGTGAATGTCCCCAGCCTGTGTGAGCACTGCTCTCAGAGCACCAGAATGAAAGCAGTCCAGGACCCACGTTGTGCAGTGTGGGGTCACAACTCGCAGGCTAGCCACTAGCAAAGTGCAGGTCCCAAGTGAGCCTGCCCCTGACTAGGTGAGCCAGGCAGGTGAGAGCCATGAGTTGGGTCCAGGGCCGCCAGGTACTGTGAATGCTCTGGTCCTCCTTGACCAGGTAGGACAAGGGAAACACAAAAAGACACTAGTATCTCCATATTCTCCATTTAAATTTTTTGCCCCCAAATCCCACATGAGGTAGAAGTATCCAAATTCCTAGCCAGTCTAGGCTGACGTCCACCATGCTTGTCAGTCTGTGTGATGTCTCTGCCCTTCCTCCTGCCATCACGATCCAGATGTGGATTGGAGGATTTCCAGCCTCATGCAGGGACACAACACCTCTGCCTTGGACAGGCATCATGCGTTGGCTTGTTTATCCTCACCGGAAGGTACGGTGTCCTATGCCATCTGCTGCTTCAAACTGCTGCCTTGGGCACTTCTCAACCCCTCTTTGGCCTTTCTTTCCTGCCCAGCTATCTGGCCAGACTGCTCCGTTACACTCTGTGTACCATATATCCACATATTGAGATAATTTACTTCTAAAAGGCTCTATGCCACCCTTGCCTGGGCCAAACATTTTAGTGTTACTAAATCAAATTGTTCGGGAGTTTGCACGTGCCAAAAGAAACAGATTTTACATAATATGAGGGATGTACTGAGGACATTATTTCTTGGCTCTCAATGACTCACCCCACTTCCATTTGAAAAGGGTTTGTACATTTGTCTGTTTTGATAAACTTCCTCCATGTAGTAGGCTGGATGGCTCCTAGAAGATGTCCTGCCCCTCATCCCTGGACCCACAATAACTGAGAAAAAAGAACTTTGCAGATGTGATTAAACATAAGGATCTTTTAAAAAGAAAGAAATCTGGAATAAATGGTTAGACCCAATCAAATAGCAGGAATCTTTACTTTACAGGAACTAACTTGAGCAGCAGAAATTCAGAAGAGGAAAAGTTGGAAAGACTCAAATCTCATTGCTGATTTATAGACAGAGAAAATAAAGTGACCAGGACTGCAGGTGGTGGTAAGGAACTGACTGTCTCCCGGAGGAGAGCCAGCAAAGATAGCATCAGGACTTAAGCCAGAAAAAAACCACGAGTCTGCAAACTGAATGACCTTGGAAATGGATTTTCCCTAAAAGCCTGGAGATAAGAGCCAAGGCCAGCCAACACCTTTATTTCTACGTTGTGAGATCTGCACCCAGCCTGCCCAGGAGCACTTCTTACCTACAGAGCCCTGTCTTAGTATGTTTGTGTTGTTTTAAACAACAAAGTTTGGGCAATTTACAACAGCAATATGCACTTCCTACTTTGCATAACAAGAGCAACAAGACCAAGTACAGGCTCATTTTTTTGCTGGTTATAAAGATATGTAATTCTAAATTTTATCATAGAAACTATGCAGGCATTTATCTGTAGCATAACTGTCTGTTTCTTTAGAGGGGAAGGGAAGGAGAGAGGGAGAGAAATATTAACATATGGTTGCCTCTGCTGTGTCCCCT
This sequence comes from Carollia perspicillata, assembly GCA_004027735.1. Taxonomy (NCBI): domain Eukaryota; kingdom Metazoa; phylum Chordata; class Mammalia; order Chiroptera; family Phyllostomidae; genus Carollia; species Carollia perspicillata. The sequence goes on from PVKM010004240.1 coordinate 37,003, forward strand.
GCTGGGAACTGGCCTGCAACCCATGCATGGGCCCTGACTGGGAATCGAACCACGATCCTCTGGTTCGCAGGCCTGCACTCAATCCACTGAGCTACCAGCCAGGTCTTATCTTTACATTTTTTACAATGCAATTATGGTTATGTTTTCATTTTTAAAAATTAATTTTAAGTTGTAATATCTTGTTTAGAAATTAGCGGAACATAAATATAAAATATAAAATTAATTTTGTTTGTTTCTATTTAAAATTGCTTTCATTAAGAAGTATTTATATAGGTGTGCAGAAATGCACAAAATGCAATGTAAATGCAAGGCTAGGGTTAGATGTGATGGATGGCGATTGTCTTTCTTAACCGTATTCATTCTCTCTTTCTTTTGTAAGAGTGGCCTGATGATTTCTTGGAATTGCCCTTCCTGCATTACATGAAATCTTGGTGGTAGCATCAGAGCCTATTCCTTATTACTTTGGTGAAGGGGATATCCTCTCAGCTCTTGCAGAATGTAGATAACTGCTCTCATACACTTAATTCTGTTTATTTATTTATTTGCTTTACTTTTTACAAACAGTTTATCTGTATTGTATTTTTCCCATCACCATTTATCCTCCCCACACTCTCTTCCACCTCTAGGCCCCCGCAGCCCTCACACTGTTGTCCATGTCCAGGAGTTGGTTTTCTTTTTTTGCCTGATCCTTCCCCCTCCAACTCTGCCCTCCCAGAGCAGCCAGCCTGCTCTCTGTCTGCGAGTCTGTCTCTAATTTGCTTGAGAGTTCAGTTCAGTTTGCTCCTTGGATTCCAAATGTGAGTGAGATCATATGGTATTTGTCTTTCTCTGATTGGCTTATTTCACCAGCATAATGTTCTCCAGGTCCATCCATGCAGTCACAAGAGTACTTTTTTAAAATATGGATGAGTAGCATTCCATTGTGTAAATGTACCATAGCTGTTTTATCCACTCATCTACTGATGGGCACTTGGGCTGTTTCCAAATCTTGGTAATTATAAATAAATCTGCAATGAACATAATGGTACATATATTCTTTCAAATTAGTGTTTCAGGTTTCTTCAGATAAACTTCCAGAAATGGAGTCAATGGGTCATAAAGTAGTTCCATTTTAATTTTTTGAGGTAACTTCATACTGCTTTCCACAGGGGCTGCACCAGTCTGCATTCCCTCCAACGGTGCAAAAGGGTTCCCCTTTCTCCACATCCTTGCCAGCACTTGTTGTTTTTTGCCTTATTGTTGGTAGCCATTCTGACCTGTGTGCAGTGATGTCTCATTGTAGTTTTAATTTGCATTTCCTTCATTATAACATGTTTGTTTACATGAGCCTTTTGAACACATCCTCAATATTCTCCCAAGGCTGTTCTGGGAACTCTACTGAAACAGCCAGATGGGTTGGTGGGGATATCTTAGGCCTTCGTGTTTGCTAATTGGCCTTACCCCCAAAATACTCTTGTATATGAATGACAGGAGGTTGTTTCATAACTTGGGCAAGGTACTCACAAAATAAAATTAGGTTCACACCTTTCCATAGAGACTGGAGAAAGTATATACAGTCTTCTTTGATGATTAAATTTCAAAATGGTGGATCCCAGGTTCCAGAGAAATGTAATCCTCACTGCAGTAATGACATGAAACTTTTAAAGCAATTTAAATCTCAAAGGTGAAAAGAAAGAAGGTTTGACTAGCTTTTGATGTAAATATGCTAAGAAAAGATTTGTTAAAGGCCTAAATTTAGAAAGAAACCTATCTAATGTTAAGTCAAGATGAGGCATTAAATTTATTTCTAAGTACTTTATTCTTCTTGATGCTATCTATGGTAAATAAAATTATTTTCTTAAATTCCTATTTGGATAGTTCATTCTTTGAGTATAGAAACACAAGTGATTTTAAATGTTGATTGTTGTATCCATAAACTTATATATATGTATTAGTTCTAGCAAGTGTTTTTGTTTTTGCTCTGTTTGGTGGAGTATAGGGTTTTCTATATACAAAATCATGTCATCAGCAAATAAAGATAATTTTGATTATCGTTTTTAAATTTAATATATTTTTGTCTTGACTAATTGCTCTGGCTAAGACTTCCTGTAGAATATTGAAAGCCTTTTTTCCCAGACCTTAGAAAAAATATTTCTGTTTTTTATCTTTTAATATAATGATAGTTGTGGATTTTTCACACATAGTCATTATTATATTGAGATAAGTTCCTTCTGAGTGTTTTTACTCAATAAAATGTGTTGAAATTTGTTTAATACTTTTTCTAGAATCTTTTGGAGGTGATGAATATGTTAATAGCATAGATTGTGGCAATATTGTCATGAAACTATATTTATCTCCAAACTCTGAGTTGTATAGCTTAAATATGTAGAGTTTTTATATATCGATTATATATAGCATGATAAAATAGATTACCAAAAAAAATAAAATGAAGGGAATGTTTAGTTGTCTTGGTTAGCCAGGCATTAAAATCAGCTTCAAGTGTCTTTGACAGGATGTGAAATCTTGAATTGTGGGAGAGTTTCTCCAATGTCAATAAACTCTCCTCAATCAGTTTAAACTTCTCCTCCTCCCCTTCACTGGTCCAGAACCTGCACAGTCCATTTGGAGACATGTTCTGCTAGCATTTCAGGTACATATGCAGGTACCACGACTCCTCTGGTAAAAAAAAAAGTCCCTTTCTCCTTATAATAAGGGCCATATTTACGGAGCTGGGTTGAGGCTTGATTCTAGTTAATGTACAGGATCATATACTTTATAGTGTTGCCTTGAATCTGCAGCATCATTGTGCATAAGGTTGTTAAAATGCACATTTAAACCCTGTCTGACTTAACAATTGGAATTTCTGGGGATGGGGACTGGGACACATCATTTTAACCACCTTTACAGGTAACTGGTATGCACATTACAGTTTGAGAACCACTAGTCCTGTAATTTGTGCAGGTAAAGACAAATATCAAGGAGGGCAAGCATCATTTTGTTAGGGATCTACTTCAGGTGAGATCTTTTTATATTTTTCAGGTAAAGGAAGGTCTCTTTCCTACAGGAAGGGGAAGGGCAACATCTGTTACCTCTGGGGTCAAACAAATCTGTGAGTTCAGGTTTCTTAAGTACATCTACCCAGGTGTTCCCATCTCAGGTCTCAAGGTCTTACTTCTTCCTTATCAGAGTGAATACTTAAGCATAAAATAGCCAATAGGTCTAAGAATTTACACACTTTTTTTGGCAGCTAATTTGTAAGAGAAAACTCTCTTTAAACAGGACATTGGAATTCTCTGACTTATTTGATCAACTTGAGCCTGTCTTTTTTTTTTAAGTCTTTGATTACAATGAGAATCATCCAGTTACTTCATCAATCCTTATAATTACTTATAGTTTCCATTTTCAACATTTATCAATAAATTTTCATTTATTAAACAGGATGGCATGTGCACAGGTATTCATTATATTAATGCTGTACATTTGTGTTACAAATGTTGTCTTGCATGCATGGTTTATATAGTGAGAAAAGTATTCTCCAAAGGATTTGTATGTCTTGCCTTCTTAGAAATCCCTTTGAGGAATGTAGAAGTGTTTTCAGAATTTGCCTAAGCAATGCTCAGTGTTAGAATGAAATATTTTCATGCATGCATTAGAATTGAATATTTTCCCTCAAAATATGTAGAATACCAGTTCTAGATCTAGATTTTAGCTTTTTCTTCAATTGGACTACGATGTATTATTCCCCTTCCTCTTTGATTGAGGTAATAATTTCAACAATGCTACCACTTATAAATCTGAAGTCAATACTTTCTCCTAGTGTCATACATAGAAAACGAAACATAGAAAACAAAATTAAAAGCACAAATGTTTTAACTTTACAACCTCTTGATGCATTTCATATTGCAATTTTTGTTGCCCTGTTCATTACAGAAGTAATATAAAACATCAGCCTCTCCTTGGTGAAATGTTCTTTATAGTAATTTAAAAAAATAACTGCATATAGTCGATGTGCTATATGTATTCTCTGTTGCAATAAGAAATGGCATTGAGTATAATTACAAGAATTAATGACTTGCATTAGTGTAGCCTTAAATCAAGCAAAGCCCTTAAATTATTTTAATTGCAGCATCCAGTTAAAATATTTTGGTCAATGAGGCTTTACAAATTGTATTAAAATGTGCAAAAATAATTTTACTTTGATATATATCATGCTAATACACATTTATGATGACTAACTTTAAAACACAATCTTTTCTTTAACCTTTTCTTCTAATTTATGCATTTATTTCTCAACTTCAAATCTAAGAAGACAACTTACCCTGAGATTCACTTAGCAAGAAGAAGTGAAAACACTGTAAGCTCTTCTTTTTCATAAACCTAACACCTTCTCCACTTACTAGGTCAAGCTACCCTCTCTGGAAATAGCCAAATTTAGTAGCTTTAAAAAGTACACATTTTTTATCTCACAGTTGCCATGGGTCGGCATTCTAGAATATTTTAACTAATCTTCCATTCAAGGCCTCACAGAGTTAAATCAAAATGCCGTCTTTCTTTATGAAGCATGGGGACCTCTTTCAAGCACATGGATTGTTGACAGAATTTACTTCCTTCTGGCTATAGGATCAAAATTCTCATTTTCTTGCTCTGCCTGTTGGAGAATGTTCTTAGATCCTGGAGACCACACATACTGCCTTGCTGTGTGGCCCAGAGCATGCTGGTTTACTTCTCTGAAGCCCACAGGAAAACCCTCCTCCTTTGTCAGCTAAGATGGTATCATATATTATATAGCATAATCATAGAAGTGACTCTATCATCATTTTTACAGATCCAACTTACATTCCAGTGTGGGAACTGTATACAGGGGATGAGAATCCTGTACATTATCTTCGAAGTCTGCCTGCCATATTGCTCCAATCACATTTTAGTGACAAGTACAAACTTGTCTCCACTTGTCCGGAGAACATAACTTTTGTCACAGTCCACAACCACCAAATTGGAAAATGGTCAGCTTTTACCTTTGACTAAAATTAAGATTGCCAATACAAGAAGAAAGAGAGAGGCTGAATAATTTCTGAGAATTTCTAGTAATAAGACATGTGATTTTTTAAATCTCTTAATGTCAAGGGTGACTGTCCCCTGACACCATGTTCTCTCCTGAGGAGGCTCGTGACACAGTATCACGAGGTGCTGTGTACAGTCCCTTGCTGTGAATTAACAAACATGTAGCCATGGCCCAAGGTAGGTTGTAACTGTTAAAATTGTAAAAATAAAATTATCAACTACTTGTAACCATTTTAATGTCATCATTCAATCCCCAAATCTTTCACATATACACCTTAAAGTTGATACATGTTTAGTAATCATAGAAAAATTTAAGAAATAAATTTAAAGCTTTCACAATGCCAAATTTATCTTCCACATGAAGAAAATAGTCCAGTAGACCCACCAAATGAAAACCAGAACAGCAGATAGCCAAGGTCAAAAGCAGAGAAATATCTCCTTCAATCTATCTTCTACTTTAATATGTAAGTCATTTGATGATGTTACAAATGTAACAAAATCTTGCCTAGGACATATTTATCAGGTGAGATAAATTGCGTTTGACCTGCTAGTACCACCCACTTAATACCTAACTTCATGCATTTCAATAACTTTTCTGTAATCAGCCACCTGGTTAACATTCTTCCTCTTCTAGCTATCACTTTGGGACATGAATTAGTGTTTGTATACACATAAATCATTGCAGGAAGTCAAGAAGACCTGAAGCAGAGAGCTGCTGGCTTCCACATAGTCACATTACCAAATAAACCAAAGAAATACGTTAAAGAAAAGAGAGTCCAAGTCTCAGTCCAAGTAAAGAGATTTTACTTATACCTCATTTGATTTTGACTGTTTTTATTAATTTCTATCAAGACCACTTCTCCTAAAATTAAAATCACTGCTGTCGAAAGTGATTAATTACCATTATAAAAAAACCCCAAGCCTCATTTTAGTGAAACCAAAGGATATTACCAAATGAGGAACTAGCACCTTAAAATAAAATATTGAAAATAGTGATTATAGTTATAGGCTGATGTTGTTATATCATTCTCTGTGTAATCCATTGAACCAAAAGTTTTAGAAAGAATAGAACGGTTATGAATTGGATGAAATAGCATTTTACACATATCAAGTTATTTCAAAAACTTGTTAAAGTCATTTTGAAATTTTCTTTCCTTTTCAGGGAGATGTGTATTTTTTGAAACAAAAAGTCTGCATAATGGCTCTAAATAATGACCTTTACTAGCTTTCTGAGAGAAGGTAAATTATATTACAAACAATCATTAGACAATTTATCTTCATTGTCACAGCTTTTTCTATTCTATAATTTCTCAATAATCTATATTTCAATTTCAATTTTTATCTAGTGAAAATAAAAATATCCATTAGTGACTAAAATGATTAAAAATACAGTTAATTTTAATTTTTTTCTTTAAAAGATATAACTGGATATAAAAGTTTTTTAACTAGGTCACATTTAATTTCAGGTGACTTTTTATGAATGTTTGTTAAAAACATTTTACTATTGTTTCCACAAAACATTAGATCTAGTTCAGTAAAACTGGGTATTCAAATGTCATTTGACATGAGTTTTGATGATGTTAGAAATAAATAAACAAAAGATATTATTACATCTCATACAGTTAAAATGTTGTAAATAAAGAGAATAATAACAACGATAGGTAGGTCTCAGATACAGTAGATTTCTTAGAGATAAAAATTCGATGAAAATGTAACAATAGCCAGATTCAAATTGGGCAGGCGTGCTGAATGCTTAGATACACTCCTTTGCCCTCTTGAGACATGATGAAAATGTAAACAGGACAAGAGAGGGCATGTCTGTAGGTAAAAGGGCAGAAAGCAGACACGTGGTGACGAACACATCAGACACTGCTGCTCCACGTTCAGAATGTGCAGAGGCCAAAAGAGAAGAGAAGGGCAGTGATTGTCACCCATGCTTGGATGAATGTTGCAAAGGAGCTAGGTGGGTCATAAGCAGCAGTGAGATGTACAGCATACACACACACACACACACACACACACACACACACACACATATATGCAGAATCTGTGTCAAGAGCACTAGGTGAACACTTCCACACAAACAAATGTAAAAAATGACGGGTACAATTGATAGGAAAATTCTGGTCAATGTCAAGGAACCCACAAGTTATTTAGAAATGACTTAGAAATGACCACATGTCATTACCAGCTCCTGTCATGACACTGCATCACTTGTCCCAGCCCTAGTAAAAATTCTGAGAATGGTTTTCTGGAAATCCTAAAAGGCAGCGAGAAGTAGATTCCTTCTACTGACATATGGGTGTCCTCTTCCCCAATCAGCATTTCATGAAGTCATCAAAGTGACTAGTGCCACCCTTTTATAAAGTACTTCACCTCTAATTCATATCTTCATTAATGAGATAAAATGAATAAATGAATGCTAATCATGCTCCAGAATCCGTTCTAGGTGATCAAAAAATGGAAGGAGAAGATCTCTTTTGGAACTTACATCTTGGTTGGGGGAGACTATAATGAAAACTATACATAAAAATACAAAAATCACCCAGAAATAAGTGCTATGAACAACAAAAAATGTTGAGCAATTTAAGAAGAGTGGGGAACATTAGGGGAAGTGGAGTCAGTTATAATATTAATGAAAATGTTCAAAGGAGATATTAGTGAGAAGATAAAAGTCAAGCAATAATTTCAGTGAGGTGAGGGAATTAGCCATGTGGATATCTGAGAGCAGAGAATTCCAGGCAGAGAATAGGAGTGCAAAAGAAAGAAGGATGAGTATATGGACTGCTAAAATGAAAACAACAAGGAAGCTTCTGTGGCTTAATAAAAGTAAGGAGGAAAACAGTTGGATGTTATAGAAAAAATGGGAACTAGATCCTGTAACCCACTATGAAGAATTTAAAATACAAGTAGACTACCAAAGAATAGGATATAGAAAGAAAGTATTCTACATTAAATAGAAGACTTTGGATCTGAAATGTTACTGGGAACATCAGTGCTTTCTATGAACAATAAAGTTCTGCTGTGTTAAGCTTTTGGAATGCTGTGATAATTCTAACCTATGTTGACTATCTAATGAGGAATCTGGTGAGCTAATGAGGAGGTTATCTGGGATGGATTTAAAAGTGGCATTGGTATGGACTTGATCAGGTAAACTGAGTAGGGAAAAGACTGTGAACTCAGGATAGTGGAGGGGTGGTTATTGAATGTAGATCCTCAATGTCATTTGCAGTGCCCCACAGGTACTGTGTTCCATTATGTCAGGCTGTCCTCTATTCATTGCATGAAAACCCTGACAGAAGGTGAGGTGACTGAATAGGGACTGTGGCAGGCAGGAGGATCACAGTCTCCCCACAGCACCTATATTCTAAACCCCGGAATGTGTGAGTATTATAGGTTACATGGTAAAGTGGTTTTATTAAGCTTACAGGTGTAATGAGGTTGCTAATACGCTGATTTTAAAGGAGGAAAATTATCCTGGGTTATCTGTCTGGGTGGGACCAGTGCTATTAGCCAGTGATATTCTGATTCATGATTGCATTGCTTTAAGCTGAATTTTATGAGAAACTTTACTTACAAAGTACATTTATTATTTTAGTTTTCCTGAGTCACATGTCCAGGAATGGCCTAGCTTGTTCTCTCCTATAGCGTTTCACAGGGACACAATCTGTTGACCTCACTACAGTTTAATCTAGAGACTGGACAGGGGAAGAGTGCACTCGAAGTCACATTCAAGTTGCTGGGAGAATCCACTGTCTGTAGAACTCATGGCAGCTTGTTCTTGCCCCAGGGAAGAGCATCCGAACTCAGGGAAGGCTCACACCTATGTTTACAAACATTCCAACTAATTAAGTCATTTTACCTCAGATAACCTGACTTTTGATTAATTTTGAATGGATAGATTTGCAAACATAACCTAACCAGTGAAATGACATTCATAACTTTGGCCATATAATATCAGCTAAGCATGAGTATAACACCAGCAAATTAAGATCACAGGGACCATTCAGATGATTGCCAACTACATGGTTCTGTTTTCATCTCCCAACCATAGAGCTTTTAGAGAACTTATGTTCGTCACCACCATTGCAAAATTCCAGGTAGCTATGTGAAAATTCGTTATCATTAATTGATGTTTATAGTGAATACTTTAAATCTAGAACTCCATTTCTTCATTTCTCAAAATTAGTTTATAAGATTTCTCTGATAATTTCTATGCCTTTGACTTTTATTCTTTTTATTTTAGTGTCTTATATTCTCTTTGTTCTTTAATAATCTAATGCCTTAATTTAGTTTAATATCTACTATAATAATTCTAATTTCCAAAAAAGTATTTTTTATTGGAATTGGCCCTATTTTATAGCGTCTTTGTCTTATTTCTGAAATGAAATGCCACCTTATATAATTACAGAGATATTATTTATGTTTTTTTATCCATTTTATTCTACATTTCTCTGAGTAATTTATTTTACATTTGTTAGTTAGTCTCTTTTACTTAGATTTCTTCAAATGTTTACCATAAGTTTACTTGGTTGCCCATTAATAACCTAGAGAAAAATGCAAAATATTTGAATCAAAGCTTTCTGCTTTAGGTGGAGTTTGTTAGATACTGTGCCTCACTGGAAAAGTATAACTCTATAGCCTGTTTTTAACTGGATCACTTCCAATTACATGGTTTAATTTAATTTTTAAAAATTTTTCTGATTTCACTGTTTCTTTTTCCCATTTCTGTCAGAGAAAGTTCTGTGCTTTTGACATCTTGTGTGATTAGACAAAGTTCATTGGGATAATCCAGTATAAGCTTCCTTTTTCAAAGGTCTTGCCTTATTTTAATTTTTAAAATCCCTTTTGTGGTGTAGTTTAACATGTTCACAGGATCTAAAAATTAGGGCCAGGAGTCTTTGGGAGATCAGAATCTTATCAACAACAGGGTTGTTCAGCTCCTTGGAAAGTAAACTTCTTATCTCCCACCTGTGTTGTACAAGCCTGACTGCCAATATTGGTGGTTCAGTGAGAAAAAGCTTCAGAATTTTAATTAATCTCCATGCTTTCAGTTTAATGTCTAAACCACATCCAATTTTGTCCATTATCTCTGAATTCATGGGACGTCCGAAACGACTTCAACTTTTAATTTTCCGTGTTTCTGCAAGAAGGGAGCAGCTATCGGGATGTTCAGTGTTGGGTTGCGGATTCCCGTGTCTGTGCAGGGTGGCCTGAGTTTTGCACACACACCCGGTTGCACACATTGAGCTCTCTCTGCTCTGCCAAATCATTTAACCAACTCTCATTTATCTTCTTTCCAGCTTCTGAAACTCTTGCTATCACTTGTCCTCTGATGTATTCTGCTCATGTACATTGTACTTATCAGTTAATGCAGCTTTATTTTATGTACCATTTTTAGTGAAGAGTTAGAGAGTGGCTGTAACTGAATGTGTTTAAAGTTCAACCGAAGGTGCCCCTTTGTTTTCAGATTCTCTTGATTTGTTTTCATCAAGTGACAGAGCTGCTCTTATAAATTTGATGTTTAGGTATGGTCCTAAATTTTATTTTTATTTTATAAGGCTTATTTAGCTAAAAGGTTGCTTATAAGTATTTTGGTGTATGGTCCTCCTGAAATAGGAAAGATGTGTATGAATGTATGTATTTATGTATGTACGTACATATGTGTTTGCTTTTTTCCTGATGCATAATAATGCCATTACATAAAAATGAATTCACAAAAACTATAACTTATTTCTTCTTTAAATACATTGAGGTTTTTTGTGAAATTATATTTTGTTACTGCTTGTTTGAAACTTGTACTCTTGTTAGTAGTAGTAGCATTTCATTTATTGATTTCAAAATAGATGATATGTGATTCCTAGTCACACTCCCTTTGTTCTTTCATAATAAGTTTCACCATAATTATATCATATAAGTTCAATTCTGGACTGCTAGGAATATGTTTTCTCACTGGTTTCTTATTCTCCTTCTGTTATACACCCTTACATAACATATTTTATTAATTTATCTGGTATCACTTGGTCACATCCCCACAACTGGAAATGTAGTTCAATATTAGGAACCAATTAACATAACTCGTCATACTTATGGGTAAAAAGAGAAAAACAATACCATCTATTCACAGTGACAATGGGTAGTCCATAACACAACAAAATATTATTTTAGACTTAAAATCATAATTCCACTCAAAGTAGATTTTGATAAACAATCTACTGATGACCTTCATGTAGGTGCTTGTTTTTAATTCACCTTGTGCCTCAAAGGTAATATCCTAGTTATGAAAATGCCTTCTTCAAAAATGTAAACATGTTATTTGAATACCTGAAACCAACCTTATATCTATAATGTTGGATATATGCCAAGCTTTTGTTATGTTGTGCATGATCATCTTTTGTCTTTGGGTGATATTTAAATTGCTTTTGTCATTGATTCTCCAAAATTTTACTGTAATATATCTAGTTTTGTGCATGCAGTTTTGCAAATACTAAATTGCCTAGCAATCATTTTAATGTTATTTGATATATTTTTTAATTCTGGGAAATGCCCAGTTAATTTTTTATTATTTTTATTTCCTCAGGGACTCATTATATGAATGGCATTTTCACCTACATCTTTCCCGTAACTTACCCTTTACATCATTTTTTTTATGTCTGCCTCTCTTCTTGACGTCCTTTCCCTTTCCTAGAACAATTATATTTCTCATTTCTATCTATCTATTTAGCTATTTATATATCTAAATATTCTTGGGGTGATATTAAATATTGCCACCAAATGAGTACTCCTCTGGAAAAGATTATGAGGAAGAAAAGATGGGGTCCTCAAGGTGGGTATCAAGTTAGTGTTTAACCTAGACTCCCTTTAATCTTCTTTTAAAATGACCGCTCTGAAATCCTGTGTTCTTCTATATTATTTTTTCAGATTTAGTTTACTCATGAGTAATTATTCCTGTATAGCATACTATATGTTTTATTCATTTACTATATTTTATTATGAGTTTTTACCTAATAGACTACCATACCCATAAAGACAATTTCATTTGACTGTTTTGTTTTTTTTTTTTTCACTATTTTATCCCCAGCCCTTAGAATAGTGCTCAGCACATAGTGGGCACTCGAAAAAGCCTTGCTGGTTTTAACACTTGAGTAAACAATTTTGCTATAAATAACCAGATAAACCATGTAATGCTTTGGGATAACACTCTAATGAGACTCAAGGGTATATCCTGTGAAATATTTAAGACAGCTCATGGTCAGGACTTTGGCACTCTTATAACACTGGCTGGCATATTGTTTCTTTTTCCTGAAATAAAAGGAAAATCGAGTTAAATCAATAGGTATAAATTTTTACATGCCAAAAGCAATACTTGGGTATATTTTTAGAGCGAGGGGAAAGAGAAAGTGAGGGAGAGAAACATTGATTGATTGCCTCTTGTACCCAACCAGGTATCCAACCCATAATCCAGGCCTGTCCTCTGACCAGGACTTGAACCCTTGACATTTCACTTTGCAAAATGACATCTGACCAATGAGCTACACCTACCAGGGCAGGGATATGTTTTTAAAAATTATATATATTCACATTACAAACTGATACTATAATCATATGCATTGTTTACATATTTTTGTCATAAGAAATTTTATTCTTATCTTTTCCAAATAACATTGAGATTAGAGGACAAAGCTACACTCTTACTTAATTATTTCTGTTCTCAATCATTTTTCTAAATTGCTGAGACTTCCCCTGGCATGAATTTTGTTTTGTTTTGTTTTAATTTTGTGGCCACAATTTTATTACACAGTAATGTGAAGCAGAAAAGCACTGAAAAGGACATTATTGTTGCTGGACATGCATTCTTTCTAAATATTAAACATACAAAAGCTTAAAGTTATAGCTTATATATTTATTGAGCATTTTGTAATGTATTTAACTCATCTGAGGAAGACATTGAAAATGGATAAACCACCACATGTACGCTTATAATATGTTTGAAATTTTTGATGCCATATAGGGCTGCTTGAAATTTTTATTATATAGACATAGTTTAAATAAACTGATATATGCACTCTTAAGATAATGTTACAACCATGTACTGACATAGTTTAATCGATATAAACAGTTTTCAGGTTTACTTTATTTTTTTATTTTAACAATGAATTATGATGAAGAGCGTGAAAGTATCTGTGTGCCTGCTACCGCTCCTTTCTCTCAGAGGTAAGAGAATCTTGATGTGAGTGCAATTTCTAAGTGCCCAATGTTTTAAAATATAAATTATGTATGAAAGTTTTCTGGGTTTCAAACCTGCATATATGGCATCATACCAAATACATAAGTATTGTGGGGAAATTTTTTTCTTCCTGAGGTAAGGTTATAAAAGATGTTAGTAAGTTTTTAAGTAAATCTCAAGGATTCTCTCTTTCTCTGCAGGCCCCTTTGTGATGCAAAATACTGTTTGGAGTTGACATCCCCCTTCTTTAGCATTTTGAGACCAGTGGCTATTTATCCCCTGATGTACAGGGATGGTTATGACTTCAAAATGTCCCCCAAGGCTCTAAGTGACAGGCAGAGGAGATTCATAATTCATGTAAACAAGCACTAAAAATCTAGACCGTCCTGCCCTAGGCATTTCCTTGTTTTCTTCATTCAACAGCTCCTGTAGTGCTAAAATAAGGAGGAAAGCAGGAGGGATTTTCTCCCAGAACTGAGTCCTCGGGCTTCTCTCCACAACTCTGTGGATGAAGGGAGAAATGGGGAAATCATGATTTCTGTTTGTTTTTCAACCAATGACTTATGTTTATTTCCGTAATAAAGACTATTCTTTTATTATGGCTTGTGTAATGATATGAAATTCATTGCTAGCTATGTTTTACAACTGGCGATGATTTCTTTTTCTTTTTTTTTTCTTTTAATAAAGTGATGTTTTAAATATGACCACTCACAACCAGGTGGGGAAAATATATTCCTCTCTTTTTGGAAATGGCAAAAGAGATCAATAATGTCACCAGAGATGGAAGATATTCCCCATGGGAGCAAAGATAATCTCCTAAGAGGATTGATGCTTAGGGTCTATCAGAGGTAATATGAGAGAGAGACACCAAGGAACATGGGCAGATGACTGGGAGAACACGTGACCATGATGCCAGAGACAAGAGCATCCCTGTTCAGCTCTAGGAACAGCTGCTAGTTCAGTGGCTGTACCATCAGAATGTCATTCACAGCTTCCACTGAGCATCTGGCCATCCTGTTGCCTTCTTAATGTCACTGGGAAATACCAAATTCTTTCCTGCCCTTTGGCTACTGAAGTCATTCTTCTCCTAGTGCCTTGTGTTGCGTACTATTCCCCAACTGTATGTTTTATTTTACATGTCACATCTTTAGAGAGGCCTTCTCTGAGCACATGGTCCAAAGTGGTCTCTTTCAGTTGTTTACATTCCCAGTGGACTTTCATTCCATGTTTACTGTAATTATTATTGTAAATCCTGCTGTTATCTAGTGACTACCCAGTGGGTTCTCAACTCTACTCTAACCTACACTCTCTTTTATCTGTAGAAAACATAGAACATGTCCCCTTAACAATCCTAATATAACATTTACAGATAATAAAAAGTTGTGTATACACAACTTCAACAATTCAACAAGAGGTAAATTTATAATACAAAAAAATAAAAGCAACAATACAGTATGTATTTTAATGTGCAAATGCTTTCCATTTTTCACAACAGGCTACAACAGTTATATAATATAGTATTTAATAAAGGAGTGAGATTCCTGAACCCAGTGAAAAATCCCTTGGACTGTGATGGCTGAAAGCTCACCCAAGCACGTTATATTGAGGTACAAATACTATGGCAATATGGAAAATAATACTTGATAATCAAATCAGAGAACAACAATTCCTTGATTTACTAAGTAATTACAATTCTAATAAAATCTTCACAAAACATATTTATTGTTTTTCTTTTAAAAATAAATAATTTCTATCCAAGAGAGGACATTAGTCATTTCAAATTTTCCAGAAGCCACCTTCATGACTCTGGAACCCGCACCACTCCCAATGTAGCCACTGTTCTGATCCCTTGCACCAGATCGGAAGTGTTCATATGTTCAGCATTACACTTATGTGATGTATTTATGTTGTTATGAGGAGCTGTGGTTTGTCTTTTTAATTATTATATCATATTCCACTGTATTTGCTCATCACAGTACATTAGCTTGTTGAGGGATATTTTGAATTGCTTGCAGTTTTGGATCTTAAATATAATGATATATGAACATTCACGTAAACGTCTTTTGGTTGACATCAACACTTACCTGTTTTGTTTGGAGAAAAATTTCTGGTTTTGAGAGAATAAACATGTTTAGCTGTAGTAGATACTGCCAAAATGTTTTCCAAAATGTTTATGCTAATTTACATTACAAGCAATGTAACAAATTCTGTTTGTTTAATATCGTGACTAATGCTGGATTCGGTCAGACTTTTAATTTTACCCATTCTAGTGGAGTGCTCTAGTATATTACTAGGTTTGAGCTTTTTTTGAAACATTCTTTTCCAAATTGTTACTTTTCTTTTCACTTTCTTAATATTCTTAATTAATGGATAGGAGTGTTAAATTTCAATGCAGTTTAATTTATAATTTTAAAACGTTTTAATATTTTTTGTTGTAAATTGTTAGAATTCTCTGTTCTTTAAATTAAGAAATTACACTCAGTAAGTGGGTGCATCATCCAATCAATTGAAAGTGTTATGAGATTTTTCTGGAAAGAAAAACATCTTTCTCAGAACTTCAGCATCAAATTCTTCCTAAGTTTGCTGTTTGCTGGTCTGTGCTGGCAATTTCCAACTTGTCAGCCCTCAGGAGCGGGCAAAAGTATGTTAAATTATCAGCCATCAGTACCTAAAAAATAAATCATATATGAGGATACAAAAGTCATATCAATAATAACAATAATGAAACAAATAATTCAATAATTGATAAGTACTATTACAAGAAAAAAATCCTGCAGC
>PVKM010004241.1:0-53040 GCA_004027735.1 Carollia perspicillata
GACACATGGACAAAAATTAGGGGAGAGGGTAGTGGAAATAAGAGGGAGGTGGGGAGGGCTGGGGGGTGGGCTGGGATGGGAGTAAAAGACAGAAAACTGTATATGAACGAGTAAAATTAAAAAAAAAAAGAAATCCTTAATTCACTGGCTCACAGAAATACATCATTATAAGCGTTAGTTCCTATTTCCCTTGTTTTCTATTAAAACACCTGTTGATGAAATGCTAACATATTAATAATAAAATTCTGAACTCTATTTATATAGCAGTAACAATGACGATAGCTATGACTTTTTAGCTTATCATCTGCCAGACACCACTCTCAGGGCTTTAAGTAGATAAGCTCATTGAGTCATCACAAGCCTGTGAGCAAGGGGATTTTACTACCCCACCTTATAGTTGTGGAAACCGAGGCACACATTTATTAGTGGTAGAGCTGGGATTTGAAGCCAGGTGGTCTGGTTCCAGTGTGTGCTTAACCAGCTCCTTACCCCACCTCAGTTTCCATAAAAAGAGTTGGAGGTTCTCTCTTTCTTTCAAAGAGGAAGAAATGGAGGTTCATCATGGGAAGGGGACTAAGCCAAGGTCCCAATGCTAGTATGTGGCGTGACCTTGTTCATCATGGCAGCCAAACATTCACTTTTGGTGTGGGCTTTGGTTGGAATTTTGCCAATATTAAAATGGGCTCAAAATCTGAGCTGGGCTATAGAAACTATACAAGTCATGATAATATGTCATGTTAATAAGAGTTCTCTTTTTTAGTATAGGTAAGAAATCAGAGACCCATCCTTTTGGGTGGCTCCAAAAAAAATGTCTAAAGTAGAGTAAAATGAAAGTAGAGTATTTTCCATTGATATTTCAATTTTAAATAGTTCCCAGTTTCCAATTAGCTCAAAATTGGAGGCCTCGTAGCCGTCACCACCGCTTGTAGGACACTCCCCCTTCCAGGAGGAGGTAGAGGACGGCAAAGCCCCCCCAGGGCGGAGGGCAGACGTGGATTCCGGCACACTGTCTGGGCCGCACTTCGGTGACCAGCTCCTGATATTTATGTTGAAAGGAGTGCGACTGGGTTGCTCTTTCTTCTCCTTGCGTTTTGCCAGAGGTCACTCTCCCAAAGTTAGAAGAAATGGCGTGTGTAGGAATTTGGGGCTGGTACATTATTTGTTTACTCAGCCGTATTTTAAAGGCTGAAAGCCAGCCATGAAGTCTGTGGAATGCATTGTCACGAGAGGTCAGCGAGTCAAGTTCTGGGGCTGCTTTTTCACAAGGGCCAGGCCATTTTGTGACCATTGGTGGTGTTTGTAGTTATGATTAAGCCTTCGGCCTAAGCAGAGCTTGAGTTTGGGGCCAGGGGTGAGTAGCAGAAGAAATGGTTGTCCGAAGTCCCAGTCTTTGAATACCAAACTACATCCCCTCCCCATATGTACTTTGAAGACGAGCCATTGCGGGGATAGAAAGCATCACGGAAGAGCTGCGAAGGGAAACATCAGAGGATGGAACAGAATCCACTGTTGTCCTCAACAAGGGACCTGAAACATGCCAGGAAGAATGACTATAATCACAAGGTTGGGATTCGGTGCTGATAGGTGCTAGGGTGGTAGAGATTACCTGGACCAATCTCATTAAAAAAAACACAAAAACCTGTTAATAGTGTGACATATTTTCATTCTTTGTAGACACTACATATTCTCAGGGTATCTACTCTATAAATGGCACCCACTCTGGACTTTTATTTTATTTTATCCTGACAGCCAGCAAGTGAAGAAGCGACTGCCACTACCCACGTTTCAGAGTGTGGAAACTGAGGCTCAGAGAGTTTAAGTAAACTGCTCAAGCTCAGATAGCTGGTTTGCCTCCAAACCAATGGTCTGATTTATTAAATTACCTAGCTTCCAAGGGAAAATACATAAAGAGACGGTAATAAAATAAAACACAATATTATCCTAGCACCTGGGGTACCTCTCGTTAGCACTTGGCATTGAACAGATACGGAAAGAACACCCAGCCTGCTTAAATGACCAGCTTAGCACTCGGGGTTTGCTGTTGCTGTCACACAGAGCACTGTTTATAGTTCGGCGTGCAGTGATTTGGGTGACATTGTCCCCCCAGGAGGCAATACATTCTATGAGTGAAGGGATTGTTTCTACTTGTCCACTTCTACATTTGCAGGGTCCAGCTCATACTGGGCTCACATCAACATTTCCTGATGAATAGATGCATGGACACAGCCAAGTAGTGCCAAGTCCTGCGTTTTTCCTGCCCTCCTCTAAGTTTTGTGACAGGAATTGGTTTTGCTTTGATCACTGGAAGAGAGGAGTGTCATAATCTTGTCCCCCTGGGAAGCTTGACCTCTTGATGACATTTTCAAGGCTGCAGTGAAATGTTGACATCAGGTGTGTAGTACCCGCTTTCTCCTTTTTGTTTTCATTTTTTGAATCTCCTTCTACCTGCAAGAAAACCCTCTAGGTGGATGTGCCTGTGCCCCCCGAGGCAGGCTCTGGAACCTCCTTTGGAGCCCCAGGAGCACCTGAAGGGAGGTAGGCAGCCCTGGGCCAGTAGCGAAGGGGCTGCCAGCTGGTTAGAATGGGCGATGACTGGGGACATGTGGTGGGAACAGCCATGTGTGGGAGTCCTGGGTTTGAAAGGCTCCTGATGTGGTCGTCCTTATTACAATGTGCCTTGAGCCACATACTAGAATTTTCAAGAGAATCCAAGAAAAATGGAAGGGAAAAATAAAATGTCCCTAGTGGGAATACTCTCTAGAAGAGAAAAATAGGTGTGATTCTCTGGTTTCTAGACAAACGAATTCCGTATGCTGGCATTTTATGGAGGAGCAGCTGTCCTCCGGAGCAAAAAGAGAAGTGTCCTCTCACAGATCTGCTGAGCCCTGGTGAACATGCAGCCAGACTTCAGGGCAACCCTGCGCTGAGGATTGCAGTGTAATTAATTACGTAAATACCAAGACATGTAGACTCTCCCCAGACTAAAAGGTCTCTGGGACAATTAGGGGACTGTGGCCCCCTTGCCCCCTTGTCATGCACATTAATGTCACAGGCCTCAGCAGAGGACTTGGGATGCTTTGATGCCCAACGTGCTCAATTTGGTTTTAGAGATTTCCAAATCCTTGCACCTAAGCACATGTCCTCCACCAACAAATAGCACTGGGACAGGATTCTCCAGCAGGCTGCAGAGACTTAATTACCTCAACTCAGAGGTCTTCCCACCGCTGAGAGCATCCCAGATACTTGGCAGCATTAACATTCCTGGAATTGTATTGGGCTGGCCTTTGTCAAGGAGTTGAATCCTGCCTCATTAGCTCAGGCTCGTGGGGCATCTGTGTCTCTGACAACAGTTTAATTATGGACATTGTTTACTAATCAGTATTACATTGACAGACTAGAGGGCTAATCTGAAGATTAACACAATAGCTTGTTTTCATTTTATTCTTTCAGCCTGTGAATGTAAGAGTTAAACAAACCTGTGTTTGTAGCCCTTGTTTTCTTAATGAGATTGGGGGACACATTCTGAAGCATTGAAGTGTTTCTACATCTCTCTTCTTCAATTTAATTTAGCCTGGTATGGCTAAATTTAAAGAGAGAAGTGATAGCTTTGGGCAATGGTAAGGTTGGACAATCCAAGGACTTTGGAATTGGCTAGTTGAGACCACTGAATTTAGGAAATGTTGTCTTGAGCCTTTGTCAGTACCCACAAACACCTTTTTCCAGAGGTCAGTGGTCGTTTGGGATTCTTAGGGGTGAATTTTACAGAAATTTGAAGAAGTGTACTAGAAAATTCCCTTTATGCTCATATGCTTTTCTACGTATGTCATTAAAGATTCAGCTTGCTTGTACTTTGCACATTGAGAACTGTGAGGACAAAGCATTGAGAAAACATTATTTGGGAGAAAAATGAGTCATTCTCAGACAGACTCTGGAATTTCAGGACTGATTCTGATATCTTTGTATGAAAGTGGTTCAGTGAATAGAAGTTTTGATTAGTTAAGGAAATAGCCTTGAGCACTTACAGGTTTAATCCGTCCAATCTCTCGAATATGGGAGCAGGCCAGCAGCCAGAGGACTCAAGCTTCCAAAGTCAGATTTGCCCCCCAGAACAGAAGGTGCAGGTGAAACAGGGGCACGGCAGTGAGTTCCAGCAGGACCTCAGAGCCAGATCTGGGGGTGTCTTGACTGTAACACTGGCTGGGTGGCAGGCCTCTGGAGGGGAGGGGAGAAGTCCAGGGGAAGCAGATTATTTCACCTCGTAGATGTCGGCAGAACCCCTGGGCCCCACACCCAGCAGGAACAGGCTTGTGGTTTTCAAATAAGACTTGACCGTGCTGTCCTTTGGGGTCGGGGACCCAAATCTACTGACTGAAACACCGAGTGGGCGCGAAAAGCCCTTTGCTCCCCGCTCCCCTGGTGTTCAGGGGTATTGGACATGGTGATGGAGGCTCTGAATAATCGCACGGCTGGGCAAAGGGTGACAAAGCTGTTAACCCGAGAGCCATACCAGCTGGCTGATGAGGGTTGTTTGTCCTGGTATGCTTTCTTTTTATGTTTTTCAGCTGAATTAGTAGCCAACCTAAAAATACTGTAATTTCACATGCAAATCTAGATTTCTGGCTTTTCTTGATTCAGTTGAAGGCTCAGAGAGCAGAGACAGCATTTCCCCAAGGAGTTAACTGTCTGTGGTCTGGGATGTGTGCCCGCAGCATCCCCAGGCCTCCCAGCCATTTGGCCTGGCTCACTCAGGTCCCTTCCTGTCCCCAGGCACTTATTGTGTGCGAGGGAACTTGTGGAACCCAGGGGGCCCCTCTCACACAGGTACTGGCTGTTAAAAATTAGAGGATATTCTGTCAGGTAAAAATTTTCTTCCCTTTTTCAGACGTTACACTTCGGTGCAGATGTCCATTAAGTCACTCATACCCTAGTGACAAGTGTGAATTGACTTGTCAGATAGTACCCAAGAGTAGGAGAAGGGAAAAAGAGGAAGAAGAGGCTCAAGGAGAGGCACTGTGATCACCTGAGATTGGGTTGAGGGCAAGGATAGGGCAGGAAGCCAACAGAGCTGACGCCCCCACACCCATTTATTTGAAGTCCCCTTCCAGACAGGGGAGTAAGAAGAAAGCTGCCTTGAGGCCTGCTACAGACTGAACGTTTGTGTCACCTCAGAATCCTTATGTTGAAACCCATTTCCCAGGGTGCTAATATTTGGAGTGGCTGGGGGAGGTGGGGGGCGGGTGGCTCTGGGAGGCGATTAGGTCATGAGGGTGATGGCCTCATGAATGGGATTAGAGCCCTTTTAAAAGAGACCCCGGAGATCTCCCTTGGCCCCTTCACCATGTGAGGACACAGCATGAAGATGGCTGGCCATGAACTAGGAAATGGGTCCTCATGAGACATCAGATCTGCCAGCGCCCTGAGTGTTGACGTCTCAGCTTCCAGAACTGAGATACAGATTTGTGCTGTTTGTAGGCACACAGCCCATAGTATCTCTTTATAGCCGCCCGAATGGACTAAGACTGGGCCACAGAGGCTGTAACGCCTCTTGTTAATAGAGATAGGGGGACTGTTCTACTCCCACAGGTTTCTGGGACATTTTGAGAGGAGGGAGAGAGTTCCAGGGAGACTATTAAGGAAATAATTATGCAGATAGTTTTGAACAATGCCATTACATAAATCATCTCTGCTTAGCCCATTAAAAGGGTGCATATGATCATTTAAATTCACCTCCTCTGAACTGTCTGTCTGGGAGAGGTACTATAGGTCGCAGGGTGGACAGCGGCAAGGAGCTAGAGTAAGGAGGGGAAGAAGAGAGGGACGGTCTCTGTCTCTGAATGCCCGGGCACTGGCCCTGAAGGGCAGCTACACAGGCCTCGCCCCACGGCTCCATCCGTCAGCACCCTGACAACTGTGCTTGTCCCACTCACGGTAAGGAGTCTCAGATTCAGACAGTCCTCGTGGTGTGAGTCAGCCTCTAGGAAGAATGAATCAACATTTTAAAGCCTGCCTGAACGTATTGTAAACAACCTCTCTCTACTAAAAATGGACCGCCATGTGATTTAGCCCAGTGCTAGGATGGTAGCCCCATTTTGTAATAATCCCATTTGCTTTTAAAATAACATGGCGGCAAGGAAATGCACCTCGTTGTTGGCTAGGCACATGTTTTCTTAGGAACTTGAAAGGACTTCTCCCTGAGTCACCGTAGCTGCTCCTCTGAGTCACTTCTGAGACTCGGGGAGAGAGGAAGGACAGGGAGGCGGGCGATGGGAAGGTCTGGGCAGATTGCAGGCTCGCCGCCGTGACCTGCCCTCACGCTGCTCCTGCCTGCTTTGACCCGTTGACATGTGCCCAGACTTGCTCTGGCCTCGAAGAAGCTCCTGAAAGGCACTCGTCCTGCTTACCGGGACAGAGTAGACACGTTTCCCACCCGGGCCAGCGCATTAGGCGTGGGCACTGCATGCGGTGCGGTACCTTGTCCAAGGCCGGACTCTGTCTCTTTAAGGCGGGTCCTGGGTTCATGTGTATGCTGCCACACAGCACACAGAGACTGGCTGCGTTTCTTTCTTGTCCATGAGGTATCCATGAACTTGGGGCTCCTTGAGTCCTGGTGGAATTGGTGCCCTGTCCCTCCTCCTTCTGCTTGGGATCCAGAAACCCCCACAGTCCCTGAAAGAGCCTTTGTCTCTTTGATGACGGCTCAGACATATTTCCAACCTGTTATTTTTCACTGAAAATGTGTGTTTCCAGCTTTGAGGTTCCCTGGAATCAGAATAAGTGCATTCTAAGTTTTGCTTCATTATTTGTTAGTTTGGTAAACGCATTTGAGTTAACTTAACTGTTCTGAACCTCAGTTGTCCCAGCTGTATGAAGGAGATCGTAATAGTGGTAACTATGGCTTGCTTTGCTCACTTACAGAACCTCCATCATTTACCGAACCCTACTTCAGAGGATTGTTGTGAGAATTCAATAAAACAATTTCTGTAAAGTCCTTGTCAGGGTATTCGGCATCCATTGAGTGTTTAGCCAATGCTACTATAGTCATATCTTCATAAATGTGAGAGCCAGAAAGGTGAACTTTTAAGCTTCACAGGGTGTGAATTGCTGAGAAACCTCATAGCTGCTATGAGTTTCTGAGCCTTCAGGACTGGACCTGGACTCCAGTCTTCTTGGCGGGTAACTCAGGCTGACCTCATGCTGGTCTGTGCGGGAAGTTCATTGCTGGCAAAGGGAAGAGCTTGCCTCCCAGAGGCACATGGGCATCCCTGAAGGGAGAGTCCAGACTCACCAGCCAGTCTTCAGCCAGCTTGCTGGAGCCAGGATCCGAGGCTTCAGCAGTATTCTGACTTCCTAAACTATTGGAGTTGCTGCTCTCTTCTGCATCCTAGGATATATTAAAAGCGGTGCACACAGAACTCTTTGGCCCATGTTCACAAGCTGAGCCAAATTCAGAGCTGAAAGTTAGACATGAAATAGCAAACAGAAGCAAACCAGACAGACACTCACACCTGGCTGCTAGGAATGAACAAAACAGATGCCCGGAAAGTCGGCGGGAATTCATATGTGAACGCAGAGGCTTATGGATTTACCACGTTGACTCCAGCAGCTCCTACAAGACTTTCAAAGTGAGGGAGTGTCCCCTTAGGATTGCTGGAGCAGCCAGGCACCTGCGCGGGGAGCCACGCCCGGCGAGTCCCGGGAGGACTCTGATTTATGGACAGAGGGATTCTGAGCTCAGCTGCATTCTTGTGGCTGGGATCAAAAGGGCTTTCTCACTGACCACAGATCACATCCTGGGAATCCTCCCCAGACAGAACATTCCTAAGAACAACTGCGGCCTTGGCCACAGTTCATGGGGTGGAGTAAGACTAGGAGGGCACATATCCAGGGGGGTGGTGTTTTTACTACCCTAAAACAAAGGTTTTATGTACCCCCAAAACAAGTGAGCTGCTAACTTGGGAAAAGTTGTACTTTTTCTCTTCTTGCCTACATGCAAATTCATTAGTGGAAAATGAGCTACACTGAATTTTCGTCCCCCAAAATTATTTCTCTTCTTTGGGACTTTGTTTCTTCACCTGTGAAATAGGAAAGTTCTTGCCACAGTCCTCACCATTCTCTATTGCCTTACATATGGCTGGCTGGCTTCACTCATTTACTTTACTTCCCTGACACCATTTGAAATCTGAATTTGCAGTCTGTGGACTCAATCAGGCCTCTCCCATTCCCCATTTCCTAGCTATAACATTCTTGAAAACCATAGTGTGAGTAGATTTCAGAATTTTTGATCATTTGATATGCTTATGTGTCTCCTGGATCGAGGCGTTTGGAGCAGTTGGAGATGGAGCTAGATATAGCCAGGGCTAGGAGTGCAGGGCCTGTTGGTGGAGTCAGTCTGGCAATTCCAAGGCAGAGAAGAGTGTCAGTGGTAAGTAGGAAAGCCTGTGTGCAGGGTTGACACACCCAAGATATTCCATTGTTTGCTTTGCCTGCGTATTCTCAAGAGTTGGCTTGCTCATTTGTTCCAGGGCAACTTGTCCCTGAAAGGGTCAGCTAACTTGCGCTTTCTTCTCTGATGGGGTGTGTAAGCCTGGCAGGAAGAAGAAAGGGATGAGGGATGCTGGGCTTCCTTCTGCCAGCCAAGACCATTTATGCAGCTCTCAGTTGCCTACATCTGTATAAGAAGAACAAAAGCGCTCAATAGAATTGGAGCTCCAAGCCCGCTTTTGGAAGATGGAGAAGATACTGTACCCAAAAGGAGCTGGTATAAGGCCAAGGGGGCTGCACAGACCTCCTTTTGTTTTTATGCCACTCTTGATGAAGTCACAACCAAGAATTTTGTTCCAGGAAGAAACAGATTGTTTCATACTTGTAAGTCTATAGAGATAGCACTAGTCATAGTATTTAGAAGACTATTAACACAAGTATTAATATTTATATCTGGTCTGTGGGTTCTATTTCTGGCATAGTAACTTGAAGTAGTGCTTAAAATCCTGCACAGAAGAGGAAAGTTAATGCTTTGGTTAATTAGAGATTTCTCTCCTGCCCTTCCTAATGGACTGAACAGTTGATAATTGTGGTGCTGATAACTTGCCTTTCTCCCCAAGCATGGGGCCAAGAGGAGGGGTATGGGGGAGGGAACTGAGCGGGTGGGGAGAGTATTGTGTAGTAATGAGAGTATGATATGATAAACGTCTTCTAGCTCACAAGATGGTATCCAAAACCCAAGTAACACGATATTCTGAATACCGAATCATTAACTGAGGGAGCAGATCTTACCCACAGACTGGGGAACATTTGTATTCCAGCCTTCTTTATGCAAAGAGAACCCATGGAATCAAGGATGGCAGGCTGTCCTTCTGGAAAGTGGGCTCTAATAAATACCAGGTAGAGGTACAAGGGCCCTTGGAGATCTAGCTATCCAGCGGATGAGAAAATAAAATGCTTACATGAACATACAGAGCTATAGGTGAATTACCTTATTCATGTAGTTATACATATATATTCAAAATCACCTACTATAGAAGATGATTTAAGTTAGAAAAATTTCATTTTTCCCTCCCGTAGTTTATGAAATGACGTTTTAATAGCTGTTTCACCTGTATCTGTAATAGCCAGGTCTTTTTTCTGAGCCCTCTAACGCAATTTGTCATTGCAGGTGGTGCCCACCTCTGTTTCAGACACAGCGGTGTTTGAGTCTATTTATCCGAAGCCACAGTTACCCATTTATATAACACTCGGGAGTTATTTTGTTTTTCATTCATTTTCTGTGGGCAGTTGTGATCTCCACAATGTAACCTTTACTTTGACTTTTAAAAGTGTCTTTCAAAAGGCTCCTTTGGCAATGACACATATTTGCAATTAATCTGGGCTAGATCCACCCCCAAGAAGAAGTGGAGAGAGAGAAGTGGGGGGGAGAGCTGCCCCACAGAACCTGGAAGGGTCCCCGTGGTTCGCAGAGAACACAGGGGTGGGCAAAAGTAGGTTTACAGTTGTTCAGATAGAAGAAGACACGCAGGTGATGATTATTCCAATAGCGTCATTAACCCTGTGTTTTGTGTACTCACAAATGTAAATGTCCCTTTGCCCACCCTTGTGTGTATGTAGTAGGCACTTTCAGGCATGGCTCTGAAGAAAAGCCATGTCTGAAGCCAAAATCAGGGGACACTGCCCTTGTAAAGGGGATCTAATTCTTTTGTGTGCTGCTCCAGGGTACTTGGGTGTACTCGGGCAGGCCGCCAGGGGCATGTCCATGAGGCCTGGGGAGGGCCCTGGGTGTCCTTCCTGATGAGAGACACCCACAAGGACAACCCCTTTACTCTGGAGAGAGTAGGGCCTCCCTCTGAGGGGGCAAAAGTACTAAGTGAAGACTGGTTCCCAGTGTCCTATGGGGTGACATCACCCCAGTTATCCATTATCTTTGGAATGAGACATTCCACACATTCCCTGAACCCCAATCTCAAGAAACTGGTGCCGCATTCCTGGAGAAGGGGAATTTTGGAAACATTATTTAAGTGCATGACAACATTGTGTGTGTGCAACTTGACGAAAAGTGTTAAGCCTTGTTGGAGGAGGGCCCTGAGCCCAGCGCAGCAGAGCCAGCAGCTGTGGCAGAAGAGGGACTTGGTCACACCGCCCTGGGTGGCTTCATAGTCAGGGGTGCTAGGAGCACAGCTTCAGCCAGGAAGGCCACGTCCCCCACGATCCCTGTGGAGAGCATAGCACGATAAAGACGAGAATGGATTTCAGGGGAAAGCCCAGAGGATGACTAAAACGGCAGACAAAGAGCCTGGGTGAGACATGGAGAAGGTCCTTGAGCAGAAAGGCAGGTGCTGTGCCCTATATAAGCTGGATCCCAGAGCCATACATGTGTATTTCTTCAGGTAACCCAGGCACTTGGCCTATCTGGTACAGAAGTCCCAGCATGTCATCTGTGACCAAGAATCCTTAGGCAACCGTTAAAAAAAATGCCAGTTGCTGGGCAGCACTCCCTGGAGATTCAGACGCAGTAGCAAAGATGTCCTGAACGAATTTTTAACAAGCACCCCGGGTGATTCTGATGTGCATCTCGTTGAGGGATGACCACTCTGGGAAAAGTTAGAGAGAAAATATTTCTTGACCTTAATTCTCTGCTGTCAAATACTCAGAGAAATTAAAACACTAACTCCTAAAACTCAGAGCACTGTTTATTCACCGCAGAAGTCTTCTTAGAAATAATCACATTGTATTTGCTTCATCCATCTGCCTCCAGCCCTGGATCCCCGTGCTCTGTGCTCCCATCCCTTCCTGTGTTTGTCCGGATTGGAGGACTCTTCCCTGGGCCCCCTGCCCAAGACGGGCTCCAGCTCCCCCGTGCGCAGGATCTCGCCCGGTCTGAGTCCTTTCTGCCACATGCTGAGTAAAACGGTTCCCAATTTGTGATTCTTATTTTTCACTCTTGCTTGAATTATTTACCCTTTGATGCTGATTATATAATCTTATTCCCCATCCCGGAGTCATTGAGCTAGAAATGGCCAAGGGGTACTTTTCCATTTTTAATGATAACCAGAGAGCTGGACTCTCCTCCGAGGTCAATTTCTTGCAAGTTTCACCAGGCCAGTCCATCTGCCAGGGGACTCTGGCCAAGAGGGAGCACACTGAAAACTCCATACCTCTACCAGCCTCCTTATGGTAGTTTCTTCATACATTTTGTCACGTGCAATAGACCACAGTCTTATTTGTTCTGTGTCATTTTGCAGAAAATTGGGGCAAGATGCTCAGGCCTCAGTTTCTCCTGCTTTAAAATGGAGGCAATAATGTAATATTATACCTTGTAAATTTTTCACAAAGATTTTTGTCATGTAAATGTGACTGGTTCAAGTATAACTACCCCAAAATGTGTTCATTGTTTAAAATGGAAACCTGCAAAGAACAATTTGATAGTAACTGCATTTTCAATGAGCAGCTTGAGGTCACAGTTCATAAAATAGTCCTGCAGCACTTGGGTCATTTTCTGCAGAATTTGTAAACCGAAGGGATGGAATGCTCTCTGCTGTGTAGATTCTGCATCTGCTATTTCTTACAACTGCTTTCCCTAGGGCACAAGTGACCGAAGCAGTGGAGTTAGTAGAGAAAACAGGTGTGCCTGTTCAAAGGGGAAAAGTAAGTGTATTTATGAAAATGATCTCCCCAGCACCCTCTCTATGAGAGATTCACAATCCAGGCATCCCTGTGGGGCAGAGCTGACTGTGCAGGGCTGGCTCCTTGCATGGACTGTCCAGCTTGTAGCTTGGCCAGTTCAGGACAGAAGATTGGCCCCTGCCTGCGGGATAGGAGATGCATGCTTGTTCTCCGCGGCACTGCAGAGTTCCTTTGGCTTTAGCTTGTTGAGATTCTGCCAGTGAGAGTTTGAGTGCTGCGCTCATCTGGGTACGTGCTTTGAAAGCACGTACTCTAGAACCACTCATCGGTAAGTAAAACAGGTCAGGAAATTGATGCTTTCATTTCATTTCGAAGCTGTTTTTTCAAGAACCTATGGTTGTAGGGGATGGCAAGTCAGGGCCCAAATATAAGGGATGTGAAGGTTTAATCTTAGAGAAGCCTACCAACCCCTCAAAAGGGTGCCCATGCTCTGCCCCAAGGTCCCATTACTCGGTGAAGAAAATAAGGCCCAGGGTCTATCTGCTCTTAACATTTGAAGATTTGGAAACTGGATCTTGTCAGTATCTAGGAACTCTAGATGACTATCCTGTGTCCACAAAACTCCAAAGAGATTGGATGAACCAAAGTAACGATGGTTTGACTCACACTGAGAAATGACCTGTTAAATGGGCTGGATACCCTTATTGGTTGGGTAGAATATTTTTATTAACTTACAACAAGAAATAAAATTCTCAAGTGGACCAGGCACTTATACCAGCTTGTCTAGCACTGTTCTCTATCCTGCTACAGAGAAAACTAGAACACCATCAGAAAGTTGAATATTGAGCATGGAGAGAGATTTTGTCAATAGTGATGTTGACTACATCAAGCCATATAGTCTGCTCTATCTGTTTGAGCCAGGGGTTCAGAGGCCCTTCTTCCCTGGGTAGTACCAGACACTTCCTTTCACATTTGGACCATCTCTTTCTTTGTATTCTGATATCAAATTTCTTTCCTCACTCAGTGTTTCTCAATGTGTCTTATGGCTCACCAGTCCTACCAGATTCTTCGAGGATAAAAGACTCTGGGGTTTAAAATTCAGCACTGCATACCATATCCTCACTTTGTGGTTCACTATGCTCCTTAGCACGCTAAAGGTTCTGAGCAAATCTGCTTAACTTAGTTTACTCCCACCTTTTCCAAACTTACTTGATAAAGGAACACCTTCTTTGTGGAATATCTGCTAGCATCCTGAGGACACAAGGCATTCCAGGGAATACTCTTTGGGAACTGCTAACATAGGCAGGAGTACCACCAACTGGGTAACAGTCACGGCCTCTCGCTTCTTGCATTTTGCCTGGATAACACTCAGAGTTTCGTGTCTGCCTTACTGTTGTCTCCTGGCCCTGCCTGTAATGAGAAAAGACAGAAGAAGGGAAGGAAAACAGGGTAAACCTTAAGAAAGGTAAAATGGTCCTGGGGGGGAAATAAGTTCCAAGAGGCCAGAATGGCTGGCTTCTAAATTTCCTTCTAGGTTCTGAACATTTGTGTCTCTAAAGACTCCTTTATTGGGTTGCTATACTTTTTTTTCCTTTCACACATGGAGAAAAATACAACTGCTTCGTTTAGTAGGACAGGGAGGATTTTCTGAGAACCTACATGAGTCATTACGAGTTTTTGTTAGTGATGGCATTTAAGCCTTCGCAGCTGGCATATTGGGAAAAGGCCGGGCTTGCCATTGGGAAACCTGGGCTGAACCCCAACACTGGCCCGTCGTTTGTCACCTTGGGCGAGTGGCTTCAGCTCTCCGACCTTTAGAGTCTTCTCCAGCAACTCCGATGGGGATAACGATGTTGGTTTATAAAGTCACTGTGAGGATTCAATAATGGGTGGATAACATCTAAGAAAGCTAAGCACTGGGCAAAGTCTTTCACATGCTTTGTTCTTTTTAATCTTTGTAAACAATCCTGTGTAGGAGGCACCGTGAAGGCAGAGACAGAGGCGCTGGGAAGCAGCCTTCTCAAGGACATGCAACCAGTATGTCCTTGGTGAGGCTGGAGTTTGAAACCGGAAGTTCTCTTTCTCTCCTGCAGTGCTACATACGGAAGTCTCCTCTAGCACACAAGTATGTAATCTGTGTTTTAAAATAATTGGTTTTCTTTTTATTTAACACAGTTAGCCCATAGCCAAGTGATTGAACTGATTCATGTTAAGTATGCAACTCTGGATAAAGACAGAGAAGATCACCCTCTGGAGAAGAAAAATCTCAAATATATATATATATATATCACATGAGATATATATTATATTACTTATATATTATGTAACTTAAGGATTTTTATTAGATCATATTTATGAAGGTCTGTGTGATGCTTGGTAGCCACTGCATACAGAATTTTTTGTTTTTGGTTGTGTTCATATATGGTTATACTGGATTGAATGCCCCATATTGGCAGACCGTCATATTTATAGGGAACATTTCTGGTCACTCAACCTTTTGGTGGTTTCTCACATTATGAGATCTATCTTTCCAAGGGAGAAGCCAGGTAACGCCGCTCTCACATTCTGTGGCCAGGGGGCAGGCCTGTGACCTAGGCCCTGTGACATGGCCCACGCAAGGTGGCCTTGGCAGTGAGCCAGGGGAGGCGATGGATACATGGGAGGGAGCTGATCCTCTGCTCCCCTTGGAGGGAGAGGCGTGTGGAGGAGGCCGCAGTGCAGAGGTCCTGAGCTCCAGTCCTCAGGGTCACAGGTACTGAGCATCGTACTTAGAGAAGCCCGGTGCTGTGGTGGAACATCATTCCTTGCTGTGTAGCTTCAGGGTTTGGCACTCTGGCTCCTCTAGAGAGACCTGAGCTGCCTAGTAATACTGTTTAGTTTCTTTTTTCATTTAAATTGGTCAGACTGGATTCTGTTGTAACCCCAAATCATCACCAATACACCATGTAATTTCAATGCCTGACATTCTGCCAAGCACACGGTAGACAGTTGATGCGTGCTTGCCGAATGCGTACATGGAGGGCAGTTGTGAAACATTTTGGTGGTGGGGTGGTGTGTGTGTGTCATGCATGTATTCGTGTGCATGCATGTGCGTGTGTATGTGGATCCTGCTAAATCTAGTAAAGCTAAATAAGCTTTGATCTTGAGTCCCTTAGAATCTTTATTGATTTGGTATAGGGGCATTTTTTTTCTACCTGTGACTTTGTAGGAGCATTGAAAATATTAGTATATCGCCTCTTCACATCACTTTTGAGGGGCTGTTACTGCCGATGTATATACATAGGTTTAAACCAGGTTTCCCTCCTCTGTAATTATGTGGACAAGCTTTCTTCCTTTCTGCTTGTCCAAAGGAAATTTGGAATGGATGAGGTCTGGGGTTTAACTTTTGAGTTAAAGCTCACAGTTTTTTAGTGAAGCGTCTGCCTGAAAATTGCTTCATCCTTTGAGAGATGTTTAACTAAGCCTCAAAGAGTCCCAGGAACATTTTAAAAATTTATTATTTTTGTTCATATTTTAAAATGTATTTTACTGTTTCTAAGGGGTTTTTCAGAAATTGGTCCAATTTAGTTTTGTGTTTTGTGGTAGTTCGGGGATAGCAGATCCTCTCCTGACACCCACTCTTTAGGCCCCAGGAAGCCCCAAATAACAAAGTTTTACATCTCAGTAACGTAAAAGGTTTATTCCAGAAACTTAGTACTTGCCTCAACAATCTTATAGTTTGGTTTGAGCACCCAGTGGTTTCTCAGTGACATCCTTGAAAGAGAGGTTCTGAATAGAAAGGTCGTACTAATTTTGGATTTGAAATTCTGCTCGGAAAGCCGTGAAAGGAGGTCAACGAGCGGGAAGGGAAGAGGAAGGGGGACCGTCCCCACGTCCCCAGCTCCCCTCTCCCTCCGGCGGTAAGGAAGGCTGGCTTCCCTGGGGGAACCCACCGGCTCCGGCTCTGCTCTCTTTGCTAAAGTATGACCCCTACCACCTTCTCCAGGAGAAATGTTGAGGTCCTAGACTTCCAAGACCACCTTCTTTATACTTTAGTTTTGACTCAGATAAGTGTTAATCATGGGAAATTTTGCTAAAAAGAGTGGACACACATGAAGTTGTTTTGTGAAGATTGTTTTTCCCCCAAACAAAAAGGAGAGCCGAGGGCCAGGCAATCACACATCAGCCTGCTCTTAAGTGTCTGGCTTATCTGCACCAGGACATTGAAAAGATAAGGCTGACACTCCATTTTAATCCCACCCCCAGCGGGGTCAAGATTTTGTGGCACTTCTTTTTGTCAAGCATTAACTAAGGATGCAATGTGCAAGAAACAGGGTTTTGTTTTTTTAAAACGACAGCTGCTATGAAGCCACTGTCACCTACCCTCTGTTACCAAGTTGTAGGCAGAGAGCGGCTGGGTGGGTATTTCCAGGAGCTCTCTCCATATTTTGATGCTTTGATCACACAATCATCTCTGAACATCTGCTTATATACCCTGAGCTGTTTCTCCTCTCAAGTTTAAATTTGGCAGTGTAACCACAATTTTGTAATTTTGCAAGGGAAATGTAGTGGGAAATAGTGTATCACTGTACTCGCAAAAGAAGTGCAAAGGAAACAGATACTAATGCATACTAGTTCTTTCTTGGCGCATCTGAATTAGACTTGCTAATTAGTTAGTTAGTTCTTTGGGTTTCTTCTTGGGAAGAGGCCTCTACCGGCTAGCAGTTGCCATAGAAATCATACTGTGCTTAACTTAGAACTAAGCAGCTGATATTGAGGGCTGGCAAGGACATAAGGTGTTAGCTTCATCCACCAGGGTTCTAGAAGCATAAAGGCAATTGTTTCTTGCCAACACAATATTAATCTTTGTTTCACATAAGCCTGATTTTTTAGTAAGGGTGAGTCTTTTTGCCCTATTGGAAGGGAAAA
The DNA here is from genome assembly GCA_004027735.1 of Carollia perspicillata. Taxonomy (NCBI): domain Eukaryota; kingdom Metazoa; phylum Chordata; class Mammalia; order Chiroptera; family Phyllostomidae; genus Carollia; species Carollia perspicillata. The sequence goes on from PVKM010004241.1 coordinate 17,023, forward strand.
TGTAGAACTATCCTTTTTATCTTGAGGCATTGTGTGTTGGCACTTACATGTTACTTTCTATTGTAGAATAAACTTGATTTAAGGAATAAGACTATTTATAGCACAAAGAGCTTGACATGATGTATGAATGTATTTAAATTTTCAACTTTGCCATTTTCGGCGTCTGGCTTTGTGCTCTCCCTGAAAACCTGGGTCTGATTTTTAAACCAGTATGTATATCTCATATCATCACATACAATATGACATGCATCATGCATAATATATGTAACACTAATACTTTAGTGTATATGTTCCATCTATTTTTTATGCTTGGATATATTTACATGAGTATACTTGTGTGTATTGACAAATTATAGTCATATATTTGCTGCTTTGTAATTTTTATTTTCCTGCCATGTCATATTTTGCAACAAGTATTTTGTTTTGTTAAATGTTCTTTAAAGTCACGATAATACTCTACTATATGCATGTACCACACTTTATTTAGCTAATATTTCACATTTAATTGTTGCATGAGTATATTGCAAGTGCATGCTCCTTTCGTGTAAATCCTTGGGTTCATCTCTGGCCAGGTTCTTGGCATAAATCCCCAGAAATTGAATTGCTAATGCAAATGGTGTGTACAGTTGGACACATATTGCCAAACTGCCTCTGAAAGATGAACCAAATTGCACTCTTATTTGTATTCTATGTATGTGTTGGTTTTTCTGTATGCTTGTATATAATGGTTGTTACCGCTTTTTAAATTCTTAGCCAGTGGATAGGCCAAAAAAAAAAAGTATCTCATTATTTACAGATTTGCATTTTGTGGGGTAATATCTTATCTTTTATGTTACTATTTCTAAAACTCCTAGTTTCTCCTGCTTAACTTGTTTTAAAAGGAAGAGACACGGTAGAAATTGGACGTAGAGGTTTAAAGCTATGATTGAGCAGAGAACTTACAGTTCAGATGTCCAACTGTTCAGATTTCACTGAAACAAATACAGGCAGCTTCTTCAGTAATACAGAATGAGTCATTTTACCGAGTACTCTTTCTTAGCGCAGAGCTTGGAAATGTACAGAGATTTCTTGGGCTACCTCTTTAAGAGACGTATTTGTGAATTGAAGGATACGTTTGATTTGGCTGAGTTCATGTACCAGATAGCAGCGTTCAAAAGGGACAAATCATGTATTTGAACATATTTCTGTGTTTCTTCTTTCATCGTAAGCCTTTGACCCTTACCAATATGCACGTGCTTTTTAAGACTGAAATAAAAATAGCCACAGAAAACGTTAAGGTGTTTCAGGACCACGTGCAAACAGAGGCACTTGGGGGGCCCCTCCTTTGCCTTGTACAGTTCCCACCACGGCCTGGAGGATGGGAAGAGCAATCATCATTCAGTTTCCTCAAACTGTGGAATCATTACAAAGTAACTTGAGAATACAAATGAATCCCCTAAAAGCCAGGAGGTCTATGGCTCTGTGAGAGCCCCTAGAGATCCACCTGTAGATCTCTGCCTGGAACCAAGCAGATGGCCAGGGGATAAGCAACCACTGCAACTGGACAAAAAGGGAGCAGTTCTCCCCCTTGTTATAGCACACCATGTCTGCTTGCTTTCCTTGACCATTCCCAACTTGTCCGGGAAAAGCAGAGTTAGTCCCTTCTCTGTGCTCTCTTGTGCACGTCTCTGTTTCGGCACTGGCTTCAAGGTGTGTGCCTTGCGATTATATTTTCAGCAGTCTGCCCAGATACTACTACACTGTGAACCTCCTGTTGTATCCATTTTATACCTCAAGTCCCTAACGCCGTACTTGGTACCTACAGGCACCCTTATTTGCACAATTTTTCCGCATGATAAGGCTATCAGCCTTAGGCTCCTCTGCAAAGTGACTGGAAGGGCAGCTTAGAGCACCCCGAGGCCCAGGCTTTGCTGGCCTTCAGTAGACCTGGGAATCTGCTGTATCTCACCTGAGACTCAAACCCTGAATCATTCTCATTTTTTTTAACATTGCTGCTATTGAAATATCAAAGGGGTTGTAATTAAAAAAAAATCCTTGTTGAGATCTGTTTGATATTAATAAGAGGAGAGAAGCAGATACTATGAGAATTCATTGAAAGATAATGCAAGTGATGATGCTACCGGAAAGGATGGGGAAGGGACTATTGCAAAGAATCACAAGACTCGGGTTCTAAACACGCCAGAGCAGCCCCGCGTGGGGTGCCCCTGAAGTCGGCGGGGGTCCAGACGGTCTACTCAGTACCATGTTCTCAGTTCCCGTGAGCAGGGCATGATGCCTTTGTGTAAAACCTGAAGCTTTCATTTTCATTTAACTGGGAAATAGCTAAAGAGCTCAAAGAAGCAGGAAAGTGACTAAATAATACATGGGTTGTTTATTTCAAAAGAGACATGCAGTCGTAGTTTAAAATAGTTTATTTCAACAACAATCGGTGGTGCTCCACATGGTGTTCAGATGACCGTCGTCTACTGAAAACAACCAAAGGCGACTGCTCTTTAGATCTCAGCACATAGAAGAGATTCACTACATACACACATGCATTTAGAAGTCGCACGCCTGCAGGTGAAAAATTATCAAAGTTTAATTTTCGTTAGAAAGACAGATAAAACCACAGGCTGTTATTATCAGACTTTGGGTTATTTCTGAGTAAGAAACATGTACCAGATGAATACGATCCTCATGACAATATTACTAAAAAATTTCTCTACTTTTGTATTTTCTCTAGCCTGCTTGCACATGTTTAGGGATTTTCTGATCATTTGAATAGGAACACAAAACCATGAGATTTTGTCCCAGTATCTCCTTTTAACTGGAGCAGAGCTCTTCCCTCACATTACACTACACAGACAGGAGTCCTGCTCCTCCGAGGCTGCAATTGCATCACTCTGTGTGTGTTTCTTATTTTGGCTGATGGACTTTTTTTTTTTTTAATTCTAGTTTCTTTCCACTTTTTACATATGCTTTGATTTTGGGCTCAAGTGTATATTATAGCTGTTAAATTGTAACTGTGATTTGGCCCCTCATATTAGAAGTCTGTCAGCTTTATTCATGTGAACAGCCTTACTTTGGAGAAATAATTTTTGAACTTTTCAGATTTCTGTCCCATTTTCACAGTTGCAGCCCCTTTGATGGGAACTTTACATGTGCTCAGAGATTTTCTGAGCCAGGGGTACAGAAGAGGGAAAAAGGAAAATGAGCACAGATAGAGCCTTGAAAGATACCAGAGCATACCTTAATTATTCAGCAGGTCTTTGTCCCTTTTAAGGTGAGACACTTTTTTTTTTTAAGAGAAAAATTCTGACTTAACTACACGACACTTTGGACCCATCCCAATGAGCTTGTGACTGAGTTTTCTTTACCTTTTAGTATTCCCTCATCCGCTCCTCATCTCTAGGCCTCTGGCCCCTCAATTACAATATCGTTTTTCAAAGGAAAAAATACAGAACAATCCTTTGTATTATTGCAAAGTTTTGGAAGGCATTATCAGTTAGATGCAGGCTCTTTACAAAGTGTAAGAAAAAACAAAATGGTAAATACAAAAAAGGGGGGGTTCATTTCTGAATAAAGAATTTGGTTCTACTCTAAGAAACAGCATGAAAAGTTGAACTTTAAAAATGTGATGTAAATAGGGAAATGGTGTTTCTCTATTATGAGAATCTATGTAGCCTTTTGAAAGAATAACATAGGTTTGTCTAATGATAGCTAGCAAACTGGGAGGTTGAAAGGGCCAGGCCCAACGTGTGAACGTGGGGCTGGGTACAGGAGCCGGTGGTGTGCTGACTGCGGGTCCACCAGAGGGCCCCGTTTCTGATCAGCTGGCTCCTGGTGAGGACTGGGCACAATGTTGCCGGACCTTTTCATTTTTTAAAAAAATGGAAAATATGGACCATTGTTTAAGATGAAAACAATTTTAAACATTTAAAAGGATTTGTGAACTGCAAGCTGCTGTAAAACCCTCTGCCATTACACATGTGTATGTGTGTGTATATGTTTGTAGATGCACAGAAAATGGTCTATAAAATAGTCTCCGCACTGCTAACCATTGTAACCACTGAGGAAGGTGGTGTGACGTGGGGTGGGGTTAGAGGTGTGTGAGGGAGGCTTTTGCTTTTATTCAATATATTTTTGTACTATGGACACTTAAATAATAAAAAAATGTTTTCACATATTGCTTATGTGATTAAAAGCAGTTTAAAAATGGGTGTTAATGTCCAATTACCAAAGTTTCCTACTTGATAATGTCCTTCCTTAGGATGTGAACAAAAAAGTTAGGAAAAAGAATAAAAGCATCCTGTATCATTTTATAGGCAAAACACAGTGTCATTCATACTAACAATGAGACATTGGTGAGCTTTTGAAAGTCATTGCTGAAATGAGAGCATTTCCGTGTTCTGCTGTAGCAGACTCAATTTTATGACTCTAAAGAAATATCAAGCCTGTTTTTTAATTTTATATGTATATTGGTTTCATTTTTCATTGATAAATCGATGGTTCCTGGGTCATTAAGTGTAATATTGGTTACTGGTGATTCAGTGCAACAGTCTTCCTTCTTTCCATTCTGTCCACGTCAGTCGGTTCCCTGAATGGCAGCTGTCTTGGGAATGTGTTTCCCTGATCAAGTATTAGATGGACGAACCATTGTCAATTCGTCACTACTGCTGAGATGACAACTCAAAATAAATAATTCACTGCTTGTTGATTGCTCTTTGGTGTACAAATAATACAAAGTTGACACTGAAAAATTATTTAGTTGAGCAAGTTCATCTCTCTTTACTTAAAGTTGCTAAAAAGAGAAAAGAAAACAAAATAAGTTTTATCATTTAGATGAAAAATAGGTGGGAGAACAAAGCCATTTATTTCCAATGTGAGGTGTATAAAATGGAAATACCAAATGTTTCTCTTACCTCTTTGCATTTTGCTATTGTCCATATGCTGCAGAGCTTAAAATTGAATGATTCATAGACAACATGGTGAAATGCTATGTAAGTTCATGCTGTATGTGAACTCTTGTAAATTGCAGTGCTGACATAAACTCAGAACCTTCACCATTCCAATACATTGTTAGAAAACACATGTTTCAGCACAGAGTGGCAAAAACTCCCTAGACAAGAGTTGCTGCTCTCAATTTGCACTCCTATTAGTGATCTTAAGAATCTCCTAGCAATTGCCCTGGCTGGCGTGGCTCAGTGGATTGAGTGCTGGCCTGCGAACCAAAAGGTCACTGGTTTGACTCCCAGTCAGGGCACATCCCTGGGTTGTGGGCTAGGTAGCCTGTTGGCGGCGTGTGAGAGGGCAACTGACTCACACATCGATATTTCTCTCCCTCTTGCTCCGTTCCTCCCCCTCTCTAAAAATAATAAAAAGTAAACTTTAAAAAAAATCTCTCCTGACAATTAAATACTTAAACAATGTTACAATCACTCCTCCTGTTTCTTATACCAAATTGTGCCTTGGAATTCCATTTAGATCTTTCCTCACTGAGAAGAAAAGGAGAATGAATGAAAGTGTACCATTCAAAATATTAAAAATGACCCTGGAGAGAGACAGAAGGTTGTTTCATTACCTAGGACCCCTGAATAAGGGAGAATAAAATGACGTTGTTGCCGTATTTTAGTATCCACTCTCCAGCCTAATGCAGTTGTGGGGCTGACTTTTGGTAAAGCTGCCACTTTATCTCAAATGCGCCGCAGCGTGTTGCAGTGCTGAAGTGTTTCAGAGGAACAGTCACTCCATTATTTTTGCAGAGATTACCTGCTTCGAGTGAAACCTATACGGAATCCTTTCTGACCTGTTTGGTATTGTGATATTGATAACCAGCCACACTTTCCAGCTCCTTATCTTGCCTTCTACGGGATAATCTTTTCTTCTGGATCTTAATTCTGCTAATAGCACCCTTGACTGGCTGCCAGACAACAAACACAGGCAGGTGAAAAATGAATGGCTCCAGCCTGACCGCTGATAACTTCCAAAGGCTTTTTATTCTCAGAATTCCCTCCAAAAAATACAAGATGACAGGATGCCCGTCAATCGCATTCCTCGAGCTCTGTCCTGCAGGCACCACCCCCCGCCCTCCACCAGCCGCTTCCCTTCTTATGGTTCATTCCTGTACGAAACGGCTAATGGGTCTCCGTCCTATTTGCTTTTTCTTTTTCTTCAACACATTTGTCCTTTTTGAATTTCGAAAATAATATATATATGTGTTAAGTAGAGCTAGAAAACCCACAGGGGTTTATGGAATAAAACGTTATCCTCTGTCCTTGTTTGTCATGGTTAATTGCTGAAAGCAGTTTGATATGAATTTTTCCAGACCTCTTTCTATATACAGGGTGGGCAAAAGTAGGTTTACAGTTGTGAGTCCACAAAACACAGAGTTTATTCTTTTATTATTATGTATTAATTATTGTGTTATTTATTTGTGTTACAATGTAAACCTACTTTTGCCTATCCCTGTACACATCAGCATATATGTCTATTTTTTTAAATGACAACAGAAAGTGATGCAATCTATTCATATCTCATTGTTCTCAATATATCTTTAGTCCACACAAATATTCTGTTCTGTATCCACATGTAACGACCCTAAGATATTCCATATTTTGCATATTCCATATTATGCAGGTAACAAATTCATTTAACCAACCCCCGCTTATAAACATTTTTGTTGTTTTTAATTTTTTTCTATAATTCGTGTGTAATACATTCCTAATTTCATTTTCTACTACAATGAACATTCTTATATTTTCATAGTTATTCAAGAATTATTCCTAGTTGAGGCTTTAAACCCCCATAATTTTTGTGTGTTTTGGTTTCTGTATTTTAGAGAAAAATCAGAACACATCATTTTACCAAATTAAAGGTGGGAGTTGGAGAAAGTTAACTTCCCATGTAACTGGTTAATGTGTAGATTTACTTTCTGTGAGTCTGTGTCTTGCTGTCGTTTAAAACGAGCAAAATGAATGTGCACCACAGGTATGCAAAATAGTTTTAGAGAAAATACTTTTCTGATTTATTATCTGTGGAAATAAGTTATACAATTCTGGGGGAAAAAACGAAAAAGTTTTTATTCTGTGAAATCAATATACTACATTGTATAGCACTTGAACTCTGAAAAGTGCGGAAAACAGCTGAGTGCCTTCCCCTTGTGAGGGGCTCTGGGGAGCCCACGGTCCCAGCGGCAGGGGAACAATGGCTCGTTTGCTCCAGAGTAAAATTCTGTGCTCCGAAAGAGCTCTCTGTCGTTTTGTGATTCTCAGATTTGGGCACCGTATTTAACAAAGTAGTGAAATCAATCTCAGGAGAAGACTCATTTGGTGCCAAAGCAATGATTTAGGTGGAACATTTGAACATATGATTATAAGGTAAGTCCTACTAAGGAGGCCTGGCATGATTAGCTTTGCTGGAATATATAAAAGTATCAACTGTTCCTTCAGGGAAATCATTTTAATAGATAACAGCATGTTGTACAATGTTTCATCAGTGATATTTAGATCTAAATTAAGAGCAGTTGCGAGATGGGTTGCCGATTTTTCTTGTGATAAAAGGGAAATAGTTCAAGAAATATAGACCAGATGTTATCTTAATCCAGACCTCATGTAAAAAAGCACACTATGGGACAGTAATAATAGTCTGTTCTACCTGTTTTTAATTTTCCTACTCTCAGACACCCCCTGTGAAAAATAGATTAAACCAACACATCATTTATGCATCAGCACTGGACTGGGGTTTACTTTATATGGAATGTACAGATTGAAGTTTGCAGCCATTGGGTTTTGATAAATGTTTTAAAATGCTTGTTTGACAGTAGCATTTAAGAGGAAAAAACCCTCAGTCAGTCAATGGCATAGAAGGAAAGTTCACAATTTGAAGATAATCCAGGCTTCAATAAAGATTCTTAAATCCGTTGCTCCTTGACTCAGAGCTAAAATCTGTAATAGATATGTACAAAGTCAAGATCAGAAAGATGGGTAGTAGGAAATTTCTTCTGATCCTGAAAAGTGCTTCTCGTTCTTTTGTAAGTATCTATGACCCTCTTTCCAACAGTGGAGTAAGAAAGCCTCCCTGGCTGACCTCCAGAGTGTGAGACACCCACTGACCTCTCCCCCAGGTGGGTAGGTAGGGGAGGGTGTCAAGCATTCATTTTGCAGGGGAGGGACGTCTCAGTTATGTTTCTAACGTGCAGCTAAAATCTGATTCTGTGCAGGTCTTTGAAAGGTGTATGTGTATGTGAGAGCTATTCACAGGGCCCCTGAGAGCAGAAGAAGGCTGCAGGGGCCTGGCAGGAGCCCATGGGAGTGAAGCGGAATGGGTGTAAGACCAGAGGGAGGAGTGGGGACCCTGGGACCAGAAGCACACATTTAAAAGTGCGAGAGCTGCTCACTTTCAATCTCTATTGTCATTCAGGTGTGCTGGTAGATGTTAAAAGTTACTTAGGTATCTTTGTTTCCAGATAAGTTGGAAATTTCTATTGTAATGTAAAATCTCTTGATCTTTTTAAAAATCATGGCAAAATATACAAAACAAAATTTACCATTTCAGCCATTTTTAAGTGTACATTCAGTGGCATCAAGTACATCCACATTGTTGTGAAGCCATTTCCAGGACTTTTTCCACCTTCCCAAACATGAACTTTGCATTCATTATATAATAACTCCCAATTTTGTTCTCTCCTGGCCCTTGGTAACCACTATTCTACTTTCTGTCTTTATGATTTCCTATTCTAGGAACCTCATGTAGGTAGGTTCCTATAGTATTTGTCCTTTCATCACTGGCTAATTTCACCCTGCATACTGTCCTCAAGGTTCATCCATGCTGTAGACGTGTCAGAATTTCCTTCCTTTTTAAGACTGAACCATATTCCATTGCATCTATGAGGTCTGTCTGGAAAAAGTCCAGCCATTGTGAATATAATGAAGATGGTTTGTGCGATATCCATGTAACCTGGCACCCAAGGACAGTGGACTGGAATGCACATGTGTGAACAATGATGACTTCACTGTACTAGTCAGTGGGAGTGGTAGATGCTGTTGAGTGAGCATGTGTACTATGTGGGGGTTACATTAAAAATGATTGAGCGAGTAGAGCAACAAATCTGCATCATATTTTTTGTTAAGCTTCAACATTCCTCCACAGAAACTTATTCGGGTGATTCAGAAGGCTGCAGCTATGGGGAACTAACTGGTGATTGGCAGCTCAATCACGACAACTGCACTGGCTCATGCATCACATTCATGCAGAGTTTTTTGTGAAACATCAAATCACCCAAGTGATTCAGCCCCCTACAGCCTAGATTTGGTGCCCTTTGACATCTGCCTGTACTCAAAACTAAAACCACCTTTGAAAGGGAAGAGATTTCAGACCGTTGCTGAGATTCAGGAAAATACAACAGGGCAGCTGATGGAGATTGAGAGAACTGTGTGAGGTCCCAAGGTGCCTACTTTGAAGGGGACAGAGGCGTCATTGTCCTGTGTACAAGTGTTTCTTGTGTCTTCTTTAATAAATGTCTCTACTTTTCATATTACATGGCTGGGTACCTTCTGGACAGACCTTTGTATATACCAACTTCGTTTATCTATTCATCTGTTTATGGACACTTAGGTTGCTTCCAACTTTGGACTATTGTGAGTAATGCTGCTATGACTTCCCTGATTTTCAGAACAGCATGCAGGCCACACGGGCATGTCTTCAGGCTGGACTGAGGCCTTGGCTGGCCAGTTGTGACTTTTGCCTAAGAAAAAGGGTGCAGTCAAATCCTACCTTTTCTCTAGTGGAAAGTAGCCATGTATAGAAAGGGATACTAAGCAATAATTTAATGGCCCAAAAGAGTGAAAATAGGCTGGAATTCTCTTCCTTCCTGAGCACGCTTTCCCCAAGGGAGAACTCTGCTCACTGTCATCATGGCTGCCTCCAGGCCTGGCCTTCTTTCTGTTTGGTGCCAATAGCAATTACTAGGCTGAAAGTAATAATCAGGACCAACCTCCGTGAAAACACACCTACTCTGTGAAAGGCCGCTTTACTGGCGAAACTCTTCGTTTTTGTTTTTGTTTTTTTCCTAGGAGAACCGAGGCTTTTTTTTCCTAGGCTCTTTTCAAAATGTGATATTTCCATTTTTATTTCATGACAGAGAAGCAAGACTGTGTAATAAGAAAAATGAGCCTTTAGGGGCCGCCCACACAGCTCGACCTCTGCAGGGGGAGTTGTTACAAAGGCTTCAATAGGGATTACAAGTCAGGATTTACATTTTTAAATAATTAACCTTCCGATCACCAGTGACAGTCTGAGGGCATTTTAACGACCATTGTTGTTTTAATTGGAGTGACAGCAAATGCTTTGGAAAACTGCCTTTTCTGATCACAATCTAAGCAAAAACACGGTTTTTGTCATTCTGAAGAAATAACTGCGTGTTTCCCAACTGTAAGTTACCTTCAGAGATTTATCTCGCCCAGCAGTGTATCCTCAGTGCTGAGCACGAAGCCACGCACCCTGTGGGTGATTGAGAAATACTTGCAAAGACTGGACTTCTTGACAACCGTGTGCAGTTAATTCTAGGATGGTGCTAGAAGGGTTTTGAGAAGGAGGAAACCCCAAAATATGGTACGAAAAGCACATCTCAATTTTTGTGTTTCAAATATTCTTTCTGAAATCTGTTATTTGCTTTTAAGACAAAGACCTGTAAAAATGAACTCCTAATGGAAAAAAGACCCCGTCAGTAGTTGTGGCAGGACATACAGGTTAATACTGAAAGCGTGTTATTAGTAATGACCCAAGACCTTTAGCCTCCTGTCCAAAATTCTGTTTTACTGTATAGAATGAGAATGTAAACTCTATCATGTTGGGCTATTTAGTAACTTATTAGTGCATTCATCTTTTCATCATTTGACAGGTGGAAGTAGTAGTTCAGTTTTTAGTTTTAATTATAAGGGATTCCAGATGTAGAATGCTACACAAATTAAAACCAGAGCTGCTCATATGTCTTTTCAAAGCAGGCTGACTTCAAGGTATCTGCTTTTCATTTCAAAATGTTATTAAAGCTATTACTAAGAAATTCATAGTCTTAGCCTGTTCCAATAATTGACACCTTTAAAGTGACTAAACAGATTTAGAGTGTGCAGAAAAGTAAATTTGTCTTAGAGAATGACCCTAATCATCTATTTCCATATAATGGACAAATCAGTGCCCTTGGTATTAGCCAGGGACTTGATGAACTAAGCGGAAGGCTTCTCCTCCGCTGTTGCTCTTTCTCGGTTTTACTTTGGTCTTCCTAATTAAACTTTACTTACACAGCCTTACAATTTGGAAGTAAAGATTTAATGATCTGGGCTTACCTGAACGTGTAGTTCCTCAATTTCATTTTTGCCCCTTGGTACAGGCAAAACCATTTTCATGGACACAAAGCAATTGAAGCCATAAAACTTTTTGGGTTTACTTATTTTGATAAGCAGTCTTGAGGAAGTCCAGTCCACCCAGACGTCCCAACACCCACGCCTAGCTCCCTGGTCGTTGTACGCCTACGAAAGTGGCTTCATGAACAGCGGAGATTTTTAGTAATTAGAAGGATAACTGGCCAGGCTGATAAATTAGAGAAATAACTTGTTTGGTGTAAACTGAGCCTGTTTCTGAGGCAGAAATGTTAGGCTTTTATCCTCTGGAGTGTGATTGAAAGGGTGAGAAGTTAATTTGGCAGCCTCGCTTCTATGGTTTCATAATGTTTCCCTCCACTCCCTCCCTCCAGCCCCAGCGAAGCCGGGGGTTGCAGCGCTTTGCGCCTGCCCTCATACAAGGCAGGACCGTGACCCGAAACGGAACCCCTCTCCCCAGGGCACTTTCTGAGCAGCAACAGCTTGGCTCAAGTGTTTCTTATGAACAGCCGTCCTGAGCACTTGATCTAAATCATGCCATTTCCTTCACAGCATGGCACAGTTAACAAGTCAGTGCACCAACACAATCTACAGATGGCAGTTCAAAAGGTGCGGGTCCCCCCAGCAAGATAAAGGGCAGGCGGTTCCAGGGGGATGCTCATTACCCGGATGCAGCCGGGGGCTCGGGAGGGGTGTGAGTGCGGTGCTGGGCTGCGGGTGGGGGGCGGGCGCCGGGCGCCGGTGCGTCAGCCCAACCCCGAAAATGCACGCGTGTCTTCGCAAATCAAGCCGGCGTTCGGAGAGAGATGTTATTGAAGTAAAGTGCAAACAGCTTGCAGAGAAAGGCTGCATTCAGCCTGGCCTGCCTCCTTCCAGAGCCTGGGGAGCGGAGAGGGTGGTGACAGGGTACAGCACTTACCTTGCTCCATTTATCTGCAAACCCTGGCAATTTCCTGAGCAAAGCCCCCAACATCAAAAGCGGCGGGGGAAACTACCGGCAGCACAGGCACGAGTCCCCCCAGCGCTGGGAAAGCACCCCGATCCTCAGAGGCGGAGCCCGCCCTCTAGATCGCGGCCTGCACTCCTCCGCAAATTACATTAGCGCTAATGTCCAGCGAAGAATCTACGAGACATATTGGGCCTTTAGACTTCAAAACAGACCTAAATTGGAACCACATTGCGGGAATACTTCTTAGCTAACATTTATATTACTTCAGTTACCAAATCCAGACTAAGTCCCGGACTCAGCAGGGGAGGACATAATATATTAGGAAGTAAGAGGAGGGTGTTCTCTTCTGGCCTCCTTTTATAAAAAAGTTAAAAAAAAAAAAGGTAAAAAAAAAAAAAAAAACCTTCCCTCGCACTAGCAAGGAAATGACTACAAGGTCCTAAAATGTGGATTTGCAGAGGCGGATGGGGGGCCGCTCCCCGCCCAGGCCAGCCCCCCAGCTGTGTGTCTGCCGCGCCTCGGGGGAGAGTTTGCGCACCCGGAGTTGGGCTTCGGAGCGAAGGCTCGGGTATCGGGCAGGTAATTAGACACGAAGAGCGAGATTCGGCGGGGTCTCGGTGAGTTGTCAGAGGATGAGATCTGTCTCAGGAGACCCAATCAGCCTCTCCTATGCCGATCTTTGAAAGCAAATCACTTTGGGAACGCGCGAGCTGGTGCTTTACCACGAATTTCAGCGCTCTGGAGAAAGGAACGCTGCAGCGTGGTTTACTTCTGAGTTCTGTCAAAGCAGCCAGCAAGGATTTTTCCTTTCTACACTGCTTTACATGTGAACATACTGAAATAGAGAACATCTCTATATTTCAAAAATTTCAAGAACAGAGCTGCCTGAGATGGGCTAGATGGTGCGAGAGACGCTACTTTTAAAGGCTGTACAAGAAGAAGATTTCGAATTGACAGACAGTGACTTGGAGGTAATTCTATTGCCCCTACTGGTCTGAAGTTTACACTGGTGTTAATGCTTTTGGGCAATCGAGTCCCACCACGAGTTCCCCTATTTTCCCATTTTTATCACTCTAGCCTCCACCCCCCGCCAAAAAGGGAAATAAAGCTGAGAGAGATAAGCTAGCAGATTTAAAATTCAGGCTAGGTAGAGTGGGGTTTAATTCCAGCTGTGCCCCAGTAGGACAGAGATTTCTCGATGGTCTACCCTATTTAGGGCCCCCAGCACCATAATCCGGGAGCCCCCACTATTGTCCTCATCAGGTTCTCAAATATCCTTTCACACAGAGCTTGAAAATCTCTCATTGATTTTCAGAATCAAAATCAATGATTTTGAATCAATGATGATCAATGATTGATCAAATGATGATCAATGATTCTGAAAATCAATGAGTTACAGTGCTCTGCTAGGAGCTTGAGGATACTCTCTCTAAAGTTGATTCCTACATGAAATTTCCAAGACTTGGGTATGACCCTGGAGAGAAAGAAGTAGTAGTATTTACACATAACTGTAATTAAACAGTATTTGTTTTGTCAGAGGCCCACAATGCATCATGCACCTTAGATTTGTTACCATAAGGGAAAGTTTAATTTGCCACCTCGGGCATTTCTATCAGCTTGAAGTACCTGTGTGAACTCATAGATGATGTCAAACACACAAATTTATGAAATTCGTCATGGACTAGAACTGACTGTTATCCCCAAGGAAATGAACATAATAGAGTGATCATATCAGGCTCTCAGAATACCTGTTGGCAGTTTGTATAACCTGTTGTGGCTTTCTGAGGAAAAATGGAAACAAATACTACATATATTTACATAAATCATTACTATGAGGCACATGGGGGGAAGACCAGAACGTGGGAAATTAAAAGACAAAACAACAACAACAAAAATCAGAACTTGCATTAACAAGTGAGTTTTACTTTTTAAAGTATCACATTAAGAGATGATGCATTTATACTAATGATGTACCCATTGCAGAAAATATTCTTGAGAATGTTCATTTGAAGTTACCTTCAAGACCAATATGCAAAGCTACTCAAGAAGTCTGCTCATTGCTTTAGGTGGCACTTTGCTTTTGCCCATTCCCATCTCTGTTACTCACCCCGACCATTCATGGGCCTGATTCAGAAGCCTTGTTACCAAATGAACACTCCAAGTATCCAAATCCAGCCTCCAAGAAGGAACACTTTCCCTTCAGTGATAGTGTTCGTGAGAAACAGACTGAGAAGACGAGCCCCGAAGAAAACATGGACAAATATTTGAGCAAGGGAAGCAACATAGACTTTATGTTATTAAAAAGCAAGTTCATTATCTGTTGGTCCTATTTTCCAGTTGGAAAAGCAAATAGTGATTCAACTGGGAGAATAGGAAAAAACTTTTAGCAACTCCTGACTTCCTCCTTAGGGCTCTGTGTATTTATTACACTGAATGTGTCAGATTTGAGGTGACTTCAAAGTGCAATGTTTTGATAATGAGCATCGATTTACATTGTATTTTTCCCTTTCTATCATTGACCAAACAAAGGAACTTCGTGAAACTTTATGTTTTACTAGATTATTGTTCACCACATTTCACTCCCTTGCTGTAATAGAATTCTACATTATTCTTCCAGTGGTATGTGATCTGCCCCTGCTTCTGGTATTTGTGCCTGATTCATGACTTGAAGCCTGATCATGTGACATACTCTGGCCAATGGAGATGAGTAGGTGTGGAGCTCAGCAGAGACCCCAAGAACTGCAGCCAACCCTCAGCCCTCATGGAACACGAGCAAGGTGGATATATTTGTTGTCAGCCATCGATATATGGAGGTTGTTACTATAACAAAATACAGATGTGTTAATCTCATAATTTATCTATACAAGGCAGATAAAATTTAAGTTAGTGAGGCTGTAAAGAAAGTTTTCAAATGTCAATCATCCAAAAAAAGAAATATCTAAGGAATTAGGTCTAGGACTCCCAATCTAAGTAAAATGTTTAAAGAATTCCACAAAGGTTTGATCTTGTCCTTGTGTTTATTGGGCAATACTTGTTGGTGGGAGGTAGTCCATGCATTTCTAATAATTAAAAATGAATTACTGGCATCCAGATTTCATATTTGATAACTTAGTCTTGGCATTTTCATGATGTGGTAAGCTGCAAACACTGTCAATAGTGTTTACAGATAGGTGCATATTATGGAAATACAAATTTCATGATAACTTTCCGTGAAGACCTCCAGAGTGCAATTGCCAAGTCATCCATAGGAATAACACGTACACTTGAGAAAGCAAATATCGGCTCATCTTATTCTGTGTTAAGACACAAATGTTTATTCCCTGTGTTCATAGAACTAGAAAAAATTTGAGAAAATTTATAGGCAACCACAAAAGACCCCAAATAGCCACAGCAATCTTGAGAAAGAACGAAGTTAGAGGAATCACGCTACCTGATAAAAAACTATACTACAAGGCCATAGTAATCAAAACAGCATTGTATTAGCATAAAAACAAAACAGATATATAATGTGTAATGGGGTGTAGAGCAGAGTTCAGAGAAAAAAGCCCCTGAAGCCTTGGCTTGAGGGATGGAGAATCGGAGGACAGCCATGAAGAGTTACTTTGTATTGCTATGACAACTTGGCTAGCTTAGTAGTTACTTTAAAAAGCCTTCCTTGCACCTGGGGCAAGGGAGATGGGTGTCACTTTGATTCGTGGTGTAGCTCATTGTGGGAGGAGTCAGAAATGGGGAGATTACAGTGTCTGTGTGAGAGGCTGGCAGCTTAGAGTCAGAATTTAAATGGAGCACAGGCAGCCATTGGGGAGTTGGCCACGTGGTTAGGAAGACAGCAGTGAGAAGGGAGAAGTAAGCAAGCAGCTGTGTGGTTTATAGTGAGGAAGAAGGCCATGTGGCCTGGACTAATAAGAAAGGAGATGCTGCTGCCGTGATCTTGCCAAGTCTAGCTGACTCTGGAGCTGCAGAGGACTTCCTCGTAAGATACTGACCTGCTGCACCTGCAACTGACCTGGACTTTTAAGACCTGTGCCTTTCCTGGGTATCACCATGATTCAGAGTGACATGGCACATGCTTTTTTGGACTATTACATGGAAGGTGATGACAATGTATTTCAGATCCTGCACAGATAAGGACATGGGAAACTTTTGGGGATGCTTTTGGCTTGTAGCATGGTGGGGAGCATGGGAAGTGTTGGGTCTCGTGGGAAAGGAGGGCTCTGAGCTGAGGTGCTCTAAGCTCTCCCAAGGTTGGAATATTGTAAATAAAGACCTGTTTCTACCAGCATTAATTGTTGGGTCATACACCAAGGTGCCCGTGAATGGGCCCTGGTCTACTTGGTAATACATCACTGGAACAGAATAGAGAGCCCCAAAATAAACCCACGCCTTTATGGTCAATTAACATTTGACAAAGGAGGCAAAAACACACAATGAGGTAAAGATAGTCTATTTAGGGAGTGGTGCTGGGAAAATTGAAATGACCATCTTTTTACACCAAACAAAAGAATA
Source organism: Carollia perspicillata (assembly GCA_004027735.1). Taxonomy (NCBI): domain Eukaryota; kingdom Metazoa; phylum Chordata; class Mammalia; order Chiroptera; family Phyllostomidae; genus Carollia; species Carollia perspicillata. The sequence goes on from PVKM010004241.1 coordinate 33,829, forward strand.
AACTCCAAGTGGATTAAAGACTTAAATGTTAGACTCAAAACCATAAAAATCATAGTAGAAAGCATAGGCAGTAAAATCTCAGCCATTTCTTGTAGCAACATTTTTTTCCTTATATATCTTCTAGGTCAAGGGAAACAAAGGAAAAAAATAAACAAATGGGACTACATCAAACTAAAAAGTTTTTGTACAGCAGAGGAAACCATCAATGAAATGAAAAGACAGTCCACCGAATAGAGGAACATACTTGCCACTGATACATCTGATGAGGGGTTAATAGCCAAAAAAAAAAAAAAAAACAACTTATAAAACTCAACACCAAAAAACAAGCAGTCCAATTAAAAAATGGGCAAAGGTCCCGAATAAACACTTCTCCAAAGAGGACACATGACAAAATGCTCAGCATCACTAATCATCAAAGAAATGCAAATTAAAACCATACTGAGATATGACCTCACACCTGTTAGAATTGCTACAGTCAATAAATTAAAAAAACACAAGTGTTGGTGAGAATGTGGTGAAAAGGGAACCCTTGTGCCCTCTTGGTGGGAATGCAGATTGATGCAGCCACTGTGGAGAGCAGTATGGAGTTGCCTCAGAAAATTAAAAATGGGACTGCTTCATGACACAGTCATTCTGCTTCTGGGCATTTATTGAAGAAACATGGAACACTAATTTGAAAGAATTATGCCTCCCTATGTTCATTGCAGTGTTATTTACAATAAGTAAGGTTTGGAAGCAGCCCCAGTGCCCATCAGTAGATGAGCGGGTAAAACAGCTATGAGACATTTACACAATGGAATATTACTCGGCCATAAAGAAGAAGGAGTGAACTAACAAGCAAAATAGTGACAGACTCATAGATACAGAACAGGCTGACAGCTTTCAGGGTTGGGGGCTGCTGGGTATGGGTGAGTGGAGGGACTGAGACACAAAAGAGAGAGAGGAAGAAAGGAGAGAGAGAGGAAAACCCCTTATAGACCTGGGCTACAGTGTGGTGATTGCCAGTGGGAGGGGGTGGAGGGAGGTAGAGGAGGGTATGGGGGTAGATGGTGATGGACCCAAACTTGACTGGGTGGCGAACACACAATACAATGTACAAATGACGTGTTGTAGAATTGTGCACCTGAAACCTGTGCAATTTTGTTTACCAGTGTCACCCCAATAAATTCAATAAACAGAAAAAAAAAGGAAGGAAATCTTACCCTTTGTCACGGCATGGATGGACCTGGAGAACACTATGCTAAGTAAAATAAACCAGTTAGAGAAAGACAAACACCATACGATTTCACCCACATGTGGAATTTAATGAACAAAATAAACTAACAAACAAAATAGAAACACTTATAGATAGAGGACAGAATGACAGGTGTCAGAGGGGGTGGGTTGTGGGGCTTGGTGAAAAAGTAACCCCCCCCCACAAACCTACATCTCATAGACACAGATAACAGTAGGGTGGTATGGTGATTACCAGAGGGAAATGGGGGGTGGGGAGGGAGGGAGAAGAGGGTATAGGGGAGATAAACGGTGACGGAAGGAGACTTGACCTGGGGTGGTGAGTACACAGTACAATATACAGATGATGTGTTGTAGAATCATATATCTGAAACCTATATAATTTTGTTAATCAGTGTCATCCCAATACATTCAACTAAAAAAGAATCTTTTTACTTTCCTTCCCCTCTCTGTTACAAGCAAAGATATCGCTATTTTAACTTTAGACAATTGGCAGTTCCAAATACCTTCTTGGGCTGCTTCGTAAAGATGAGTTCACTTGATTGAACCAGTCTCCTAGAATAACGTACCGATTTTTTTAGTCATCCATGGTGCCTTTGCCTGAGGGAGTAGCGACAACCTGAGGGTTTGCAAGGAAAGCATAGCATCGTGATCTCTACAGTCTGCTAGAGGACATAGCCGTAGGGGAAGCTCCGGGGTCTTCGTCTTTGTCCGGCCCTTCTCTCTCACAGGTAGAAGACCTATTTTCTCTATGGAATAAACTCTATACACTGAGTATTTAGGATATGAATGTTTATTACAAAAGGGTTTTATAAAATTATCTCTCAAACGTTGGCTATTGTTGGTTGAGTTCAAGATTTATGTGCTATCGACTGGCATTTTCATTTTCTAGGTATGTCAGAAATTGAGCCCTATGAATTTGTCATTTTGGAGATCAGAGTGGTTGAGTTTTGGCAATTTCATCTGATTCTATCTAAACATCAAAAGGACTCCCTTACACATGTTTGGGAGGAGGCAAAATGTTTATTGCAGCATTTTTCCAATGAACTGAAAATGATCTAAATGTCCCTCAATGGGAGAATGAGTAAATTAGACTGTTCTAAAACTGACAAACTGAATGTAAATAGCTATTTTTATCAATCTGTCATTAATTTCAGAAGAATAATAAAAGTGAGTTAAAGAAATGTAAAGATTTCAATTGGACACGCGCACTACAGGACAATTTATGAAATGTTTGAAGGCACACAAAGTGACAACACATTGGTGTGGATATAGCCATACACGGTAAAAGAACACAGACATTCGGGGGAAGGCTCCGCTGGTCAGAGCGGAGAGGAATAGGTTTGGGGAGGTATCTATTATGTTTTGTTAAAAAAATGATCCAAAGCTAACATGGAAAAATGTTAAGAATTTTTTATTTTGGATATAGATATGAAGGTGTTTGTAATGTCATCATCTCTTCTGTATGTTTAAAATGTTTTACAATAAAATATTAATTTAAACAATCCCCTCTGAATGAAACCTTACTTACAAACCTATTATCACATTTTAGAATCCTATTCTATGGGTTAAAAGTTGAATATTGACTCTTTCCTGCTAAAACAACACTACTTCACCATAGCATGAGGGTGCTTTAGGCTTACTAAGGAGAAGTCATGTACATGGAAATACAAAATTAAGAAAGCACTCGGTATTTTTTAAAATATCACTCCAGTTACTCTTATTCCTCTTTAAATGCAGGAGCTGGCTCCTCTCACTGATTCTGATATTCTGTCCCTTGTCTTCTGTAAATTTCCCTACTCTAAATAGATTTGAAGCATACAAATAATAAACATCTCAAAAGATATAAAAAAAACATTTCAGCTTAGAGATGTTGATATACTATCAGCAGGAAAACAGCTCTGGAAAATTTGACCAAAATGGGTGTTTCGTGTAATGCAGTGTCATGTTCTGTCATCTTTTCTGAGTGAGCAGGTCTTAGGTCTCACGTAAGTTGGGAGTCGACGGCTTCTGTCTCTGAATTCTAGACAGTGGTCTTGAAGCCCCTCTGGCCTCTAAGTCAGTGTCTGCGTCCAGGGGTGGGGGTGGGGTGGGGGTTGGGAGCAGCTATAGCCATTGGATTGCTTTTGGCCTCAAGCTTCAGAAAACCCTAAGCCGACTGGCTTAAGGAATATGGAGATTTATTGTTTCACAATATGAAGTCCAGAGGCAGGGTGGTCTCTTGGGTATGTTGCTTCAGAGGCTCAATATTATTAACAATCCAGGTTCTTTCCATCTCTGTCATCAAACAGCTCCTGGGTTGACTGAACCCTCAGGCTGGAGGCAAAATGACTACAGCATTGTCAGGAGTCACGTCCACTCAGGTCAGTGTACGTTGTAGAGAAGACTTGTCTGGCTTAGGACTGAGGAAATACTTTCTGGAATCCTCCAGGAGACTTTTCTTCAAACTTATTGGCTGGAGTTGCTTACTCTGAGAACATTCCTTAAAAGGCCCATGGGATTATCTTAGACCAGTTGGGTTTGGTCCTAGAACATGTCCCCCTAAAGAGCATGGCTGCGGTTGAGGATTAGTGGTCAATCCTCAACTAGTTTTCATTTTCAAGTCAGGGACAAGGAAAGGAGGAAGGGGCGCTGGGTAGGCAACCAGCAGCGTTGACTCCTGTGGCCTGGAGTGTGTATGGCTGTAACTAGTTTCACCATTATCTTTGTTAGCTTACTCTCCTAGCGCCCCACTGGCAGTAACTGTACTATTTGAGTGATCTCTGTGAGCTGCTAGGCAGTGTTGAAGTTCCCAACCTCCCCTTACCTCCAGATAGTCTCCCATAAGCCCTGTCTAGATGAGAATTCTGGGACTATCACGACCTCCTGCCTGGCAGGGACTTCTAATCCGTAGCTCAAGTGTTAACTGTAAGTAGCATTAGGAAAAAACTGTCCATTTATATAGCTGCATCAGCATTTCTATTTCCACCATTTTAAAACATTTAAAAATTTTACCTTGTTTATATTTTGGGAAATTCCAAGTTTTTCCTCAGGGTATATTCACTTGCCCAATTTGAGATTTTAGGAATATTTTCAAGAATTTTCCAGAAATTCTTTCCATTTTGGCAGCAGCCACTTTTCCTTTTTTTTCTTTCTGTGAGTCAGATGAGATACTTGTCACATTCCAAATTAGTCATTTGCTTTGTGAATCTCCTTGTTGTTTTGGTGACCAGAAAATTTGTTGGCTGAGTGGGAAAAAAATGTTTTATGTTGGGGTGGGGCTAGGGGATGTAGAGGGAGGGGAAAAGAAGTAGCTTTAGGAAAAGGAATGGAAATCCATTGACTATTTTGAGTCTTATACCAAAGGGATGGAGGAGGTGAATGCTTTACTTTGGCTCCTGGAGAAAATTTCCCAGGGCTTGCATTGGGTTGGCCAAAAGGTTCATCCTGCTTGTAGGTAAAAATAAAAGACACATTTTTCATTTTCACCAATTACTTTCTTGAACAATGTATTCACTCTTTTGTTCCACCACCTTCTGCCATCTTTCAGGCATCTTCACAATTCCATCTTCCTAAAATTTTTTATCTTTTTGAGCAAAAAAGTGTTCCAGGTGCCTTTTGTAGTCTTCCTAGACATTGAAATTTTTCTTCATTAAGATAATTTTGTAAAGAACAAAATAAATGGAAATCTGAAGGTGTAATGATTTGGGAATATAGCAGGTGAATCAAACTTCCCAGCCAAGCTGTGGCAGTTTTTGCCTGGTCATCAAAGAAACATGCGGTCTTGTGTTATCTTCATGGAAGATGACGCGTTTTCTGTTGATTAATTCTGGACACTTTTTGCCATTGGATGCTGCTTTCAGTTGGTCTGTTTGGGAGCAATACTTGTTAGAATTAATCATTTGGTTTTCTGGAAGGTGCTCATAATAGAGAATGCCCTTGCAAGCCCACCAGAAAAACAACATCACCTTCTTTGGATGAAGACTGGCCTTTGGTGTGGTTGGTGGGAGTTCGTTTCACTTGCCCCGAGGTCTCTTCCATTCCACATTATGGTAAAGCATCCACTTTTCATCACCCGTCACAATTTGTTTCAAAAATGAAACATTTTTGTTATGTTTAAATAGAGAATTGCATGCGGATATAGGGTCAAGAACATTTTTTCACTTAACTTACATGGAACAGAAACATCAAAGTGATTAACATAACCAAGCTATTGCAATGATTTTCAATGTTTGATTTGAATAATTTGAATATGTCAGCTGTCTCCCACCTGGTATAACTTTGATTGTTTTCAATTAATGTCTTGATTTGATCACTATCAACTTCAACTGGTCTACCCAAACACGGAGCATCATCCAGTGAGAAATCTCTAGCATAAAACTTTGCAAACCACTTTTCACATGTTTGATCTGTCACAGCACCTTCTCTATACACTGCACAATTTTTTTTTTTGCATTTCAGTTGTATTTTTACCTTTCTTGAAATAATAGGGCATAATATGCCAAAAATATTGCTTATTTTCTTCCATCTTCAATATTAAAATGACTACACAAAAATTCACCAATTTTGGTGAATGTTTTCAAATGCATGCTGATATGACAGCTGTCATAATACAATCAGACAAAATTGTTTCAAGTGAGGTTAAAGACAACCAAACACTGCTAGAGCCATCTTATCGAAAAAGAGAGAACAAATCTTTTGGCCAACCGAACGCAATGATATTAGGTTGGCCAGTTGTCTTCTTCTTCCTCAGTCATATACTCTTTTTCTGTTTCTTTCTCCAAAGACACATCCAAATTAAAACCCAAGATCTGTGATCTTTTTCACTGGATGTGGTGAGTCTCTCATGCTGTAGAGAAATCTTCTGAAGCAGAGGACCCCCAGTGCTCTTGTCCTTGTTTTTTTTTTTTCTTTAAACAGGACAGGCCATTCTAATAATAATTATATAAGCTATCGTCCCTAGTCAGGACTTAGAAGGGACACTTTGGGTACTTGCTTGAAGGAGAGAGGAGAAGCAAGACTGTTTTCCTCTGGTTTCATCAGGGATTCTTGGAAAATATAATTTAATTGAAAAAGAAAAAGAAAAACAATTCCCCTGAAGTGTCATTTCTTCCCCTTAACAAAATTAAGGCTAACAAAACAAAATTCTAGCTCTTGCATTCTTACCCTAGCCGAAGAACTCCAGCAGTCCCTCTGAGCTTTACTGGACCCAGTGAGAAGTACAGGTTAACAGATCAGGCCTGGCTCCTCCAGACCGCTTCAAATTCTGCCTCTGCTGCTTCCTACCAATGTAACCTTGGAGTAACAATGTAACCATGTGACCAATGTAACTTCGGTCAAGTTACTTAATTTCTCTGAAATTCTGATTCCTCATCCATTACACTGAGATAGTGATAATGCTTATCTTATTGGGGTCACATGAAATGCAAGCACACACAATATCTGTGACATCAAATGTGTTTAACCAAAGTAAGATACATACAGACACCTCTACATTATAACTACTGTTTGAGTTTTACTGGGAGGCTCATCACAAAACTGTAGTTTAGCGCAGACTGTCTACTAGACTCTGTGCCCCAAAGGAGCATAACTTTGAATGCAAAATTTACCTCACATTCAATCTCAAGAAATCATAATCACAAAAGTTGTCTGAAAGATGTGTAATCAAATATTCTAACTTCTACACCTAGATTAAGTCAGACTGTTGAGAAGAACTTAACCGGGCTTGGTTATATACTCTTTTGAGGAGATCAAAAAGAGGGCAGACAGAGTTTTATCTGAGGCAGGCAGGCAAACATAGAGGAGCCTAGTGGAGAAATAAGGAGACAGTGATGTAACAGCTGCTCAGAGTTCGAGCATCTTTTGTAAGAAAGGATGTGGGTATATTCGAGTCTGAAAGATGGGGGAAAAGGAAACACAGGGGATATTCATCTACTCCAAAAAGGAGGAAAGACACCTTAGTGACATAGCACATTGAGCCAATTACCAAGTGATGTTGTTCTAGAACAAGAAGTAAACAGATCAATCAATGGGTCATTTGTTTACTGTATTTCTCCCCGGTTGTACCTGCTACCTAGTGCACACTCAGTAATACCTTTCCATAGGTAATTGAATGACACACAAATTCCTGCTATAGATTCACTGCAGCATTTGAAATATAAAGTTTTTAGAAGAGACTGCTTTATTTTGATGTCATATCTCTTAGGATTGTTAATATTGTGCCCAACATTGAGCATAAAATTTCATACTAAAGGCCATTAGATTAATAATTTTGTCATTTTTATGATGTTTGTCTCAGCTATCTTTGATCATATTGGATCAAGAAGTTAATTTTATTTTTAAAAATCAAAACAATTGAATTATAGTTGACAGGTCAATATTATTTTATATTAGTTTCAGGTATACGGCATAGTGGTTAGACTCTTATATACTTTACAAAGTGGTCTCCCTGATGATTCCAGTACCCACCTGGCACCATACATAATTATCATAATATTATTGACTACATTCCCTATGCTATAATTTACATCTCTGTGATTATTTTGTAACTACCAATTTGCACAAAAAGTGAATTTTGAAAAAACAAAAGTAATCTCCTCTTTAAGGTGAAAGCAGGTCTAAAACGGCAGCTGTGTATATATCAACAGGCTAACGGCTGGGAAGAAAGAACTCGGCTGAATCTTAGGGTAATTGAATGAATTCAAGCTCATTAAAAATGTTTTAGGTTCTGCAAAATCCAAAATGTCTTTTGCCTCAAGTGCTTTCTCTCCTGGCCTTTAAACTCTGGTGCAGTTTAAGAGAAATTTAATCTACGTGTTTGTGATTCATTTACACTTAACTCATCCTTGTACGATTTTTAAAGAGTTAGTTGGTGTTCAGTCATTTTTGGAACCGTTTTCCCCCTTGGTACTTGGAAGGTGAATTTTGCCCAGAGTAAATAAACTCAAACCCCCGAAGATTCAGGATCAGCAAGAAGCTCAGAACCCGTAACGTTCAGGTTGGTTCCACACTTACCAAAAACGTGTCTTTCCCTTGCTCCCGTGGGTTTCACACAACACTCCGAGCTGGACTCTGCAGGAGGAATCACGTGCACGTCCCTGGATTGGTATTTGGCTATGCACTCTTGCATATCTCCCTTTCGCAGCTGCGTCACCCCCAGAAACAGGAGAGTCTTGCTCTCGAAAGGCTCTACCATTGTATTTTTTATTTCAGAACTAAAATTTCCCCTTCCCATACCTCGTCTGCCAAGAGCAGAGATCCTTGATCCCAAACATCCCATCTTTCAATATGTTTAATTTCACTCTAGAGTGAGGCCAAAATTCAGCTCCCTCTACCAACTCCTCTTAATATGCCATTATACCTAGAAATCCTTGTTTTCCTTCTCAGTATAGGACTTTTTCCCACTGTGGTCTTCCTAAATTCTAACCAACTAATTGGAATTGTGTAGGTAATTACTTATTACAAGTATCCTATCACTCCAGGGTCAACAGACACAATGCCCATTTCCCGTTACTTTTGTATGAGACATGGTGGGTTGACATCTTAGTCGCCATTGTTTCCCTTTCCTCATGGGCAAGGCCTTGATTTGGGGCTCCACCCTTCTCTTATGTGACTTGGAAGTTAATCTTGAATGGTTTGCACCAATCATGATGATTCTATTATTCTTGCTAGTGTTTGGTTTGAACAGGACTGGGCCCCCATCCTGGCCAAAGAGGTGTGAGGACTAACTCTGCTGAGGACTTCTGGAAAAGGAGACTCACACTTGTCAAAGGGGGCCTGCTGGGGCAGCTGCGTCTCTTCCTTCTGTTGCTTCCTATCGTGTCTAGACATTGCTGTATATAGATGGGATGCTTGGAATTGCAACAACCGTCCAGTGACCCGGGGAATAACAATTCTGAGGACATATCTGAAACACTAAGGGGTTCAGAGTAGAAAGAGGGCAAGAGGCTGGGACTTTGATGACATTGTTGGGCCACTGAATTAACCAGGCCAGTCCCTCTTAGCACGTCTTATGTGAGATAAAAACATTTCCTTGCTGTGGAAATCAGTTTGGGTTGGGTTTTTGGTTCCTTGGAACTAAATGGGTTCCTTGGACTCATTTCTTTCCTGAATGAAATCCAAATCACCTTTGGCTGTGAAAGTATTGGTAATTTCTCAGAATGCCAGCAGCACCCCTGCCCATATGTGTTCTTTCTGCCTAAACTTAGTCACTTCTCTCTACCCACAATTTACCACAACGAGGGTTGTTCTTTCACTTCTTCTAACCCATCTATCTGAAATTTCTTTTCTGCCCCCTGAGCCATTAAATCAGTTCCTCCCTTTAAATCTTCTCCTGCAGCAGACCCTTTCCCGTCAGCGTTTGGTTAGCTCCCTGTGATAGCTCACATGAAAGATGCTCAATAAAAGTGAATTATGCTGTACTATGTTATGCTGCTCCACCCTGGGGCCCAGGAGGAATCATGGGAAACAGATGAGCACAGAGGTCAGAGGCACAGACTGCAGAGGAAGCCCTCGGAGGGACGGCAACACTATGACCCTCTCAGGGACACACGTGAAAGCTCCGGTAGTCTCCAGACTCTCCATGGTATAGGGTAGAAGTAAACCACTGGTTTATGTGACAGCCCGGGAGCCCCAAGGATGAACCGGGGAGTTTCATCACTATAGATCATAGAATTTTAAATAAGTGTGATATTCCAGAAGCTGAAATAGTCTTTGAAAACAAAACATGCCATAAAAGCCCAAGAATAAGGTCTCCCCTGGATGTCTGCCAGCTTGAGCCTTTGTTTCAAGTTTTGCCTGACTCCAGAGAGTCCCTGTGTATGATTTGGGGCAAGTTAAGGAGCCTTGTTTCTTGTCCTGAAAACTAGTCCAGCTTTAATTTAACTGCAAGGGTTTACTTGACAGGACCCTTTGGAGTGGCCGTAGGGCATTTAGGTAGCACAGGAGACACATGGATTTGCAGGGAAGCGTTTCCAGGCTCTGATCACAACTCATTCTTCTGCCTCTCTTTTCCCATGGCTCTTCTTGTTGCCACCCTCCCACCCCCGTTTCCAAAGAACTCGGTACTCTGCATTTTCTCAGCCTTTGCATTTCTTACCTTTCTCCATTTGCTCACTTTGTTTCTTCTGGAATGCTCACCTCTGACGATTCCCTTTCAGCTTCTCTTAGCCATCTTGCTGGTTTCAGACCCATGCCATTTGCCTCGCATGAAGCTTCCCTGATTCTCTGAGGAGGCAGTTTTGGAGATCTATCTGGCCTTGCATCTGTCTCTGAGGATGGACCTCTTCAGTTTTTCTTCTTCCCTTGAGAAAGATTGGGGCTAATAATCCTTGAAGTCTGTGGTGAGAATCCACATATTAGGGGCTCAAAAATATTAGTGTATTTTCTTGCTTTCTTTTTGTAACTGGAAGTGATTTTTCTTTCTTTCTTTTCTTTGAACCTCCCCTGCAACTTATTTGAAACTGTGTCTGAACTTACATTTTAAATAAATTATCTGTTTATAAGATGCCTGTCTACATTTGGGAATCATCTGCCTCCATGTATTTTTCGTAGGAGAAGTGAGATGAATAGTTGAGAGAGTTGGGAGTGGAGAAGAAAGAGCAGAATTATTCTGGCATTTATTTCCATTTGAGTCATTCCATTTTACCCTTATTTGTTCCTTTAAGCCAGGCTGACCATTCAGGCCCATATGGCAGATCCTACAGGAGAACTTCTGGGGCACCTGATCTTGTAACGATAAACTTTCTGAGCTCTCCTACCTTGAGTCCCACCTTCCTCCCTCTTCTTCCTTCACTCTCCTGGCTTCTTTTTCTACCCCTGGGCATGAGCCAGCCCCTTGACTTTGCATTGTTCTAGACTTGTCTAGTTTGATCACCAGGTGACCTCTTGAATACGGTTCTGTATTTCCCCTCAGACCCTGCTTCCTGACTCTAATGTTTCTGCCTGCTCATGATTAAGCATGTGGACCCTGACCCTGGTGCAAACCTCATTCCCTGCACACTCACCCCAGGGACTAGAACATTCCTTTAAGGATAACTGTAGGTACTTAAAGAATTCCTCCTTTTAAAGGGAATTGGCGAATATAATAGGGCTTTGCTCTAGCCTGTGCCCTAATTAGTGCCTGCCTCCCTGCTCCATTTTTCAGAATGGACATTTTTGATGTGACGGTAGTCAGCATTTTACATTTACCTCCACCTTTCACTGGGTGGCCCGGAAGTGTGATTTTACTGTATGAGATTTAGGAAGGTACAAAGATTAAGATAAAATATTTTGCTAATTCTGTCACCTCAGATCATTTCGAAGCCTCTTCTTGGAGGCTTTTATGTAGCTTTCTCCTTGCTCTGTTTAGTGGATTCTTAGTTGTCGGAAACCAGCCCTGTCAGCTTTAGATTTAGGCAAATATGGGCTTTGACCTCCCAGTTCGTCTTCTGTAAGGTCCATCAAGGCCAAGTAAGAGAGACGGTATGCTGCTTATTATGATCATGCGTCTTTGAAGCCACACACACCACATGCCCTGGGTTAGAACCAACAATAAAAGCACATTTGAGAACATAATTACGTAGGATATTGTTTCAAAACAAATTCTAAGGGAATCTTGGGAGGCTTAATTCTTCTAGTTTTATAGTCCTAGGTCAATTTTTCCAAATTTCTACAACTTAAAATCCTCTGTGATTGAATCTCAGTAATACTTCTCTTCTTAGTTTATCTGATTAAAAATGTTAAATAAAGTTTCAGGCAATGATTTCTGTTACCAGAATAATCTGAAGGCTGATCTGATTAGTAGACTCTTGTCCTTCCCATACGTTTATCCTTATCTGTCTCCTTGGTTAAGATCCTGCTTGGATAAACGAGAAGCGGAATTACTCAAAAAGGGCAGTTTCATACTCTCTCTGTATTTGTGATGTATTTCTTTGCTGGGACTTCCATCAAACTATTACACCATTGCCTTTCCTAATGGGCCATGAAGGCTGTCTTTCTTCTTAGTTGCTTTCTCCTTAGCCACCTATGGGTGTGGATAAAGTGATAGAAACAGCAGTCGCTCAAATTACCCTTGCCTTTGCTCCTACCTGTTGGTGCAGGGTCCTTGGTTCCCAGCTCTCATCATTACTCTCCTAAGTGTCTTCCCAGAGAAGGTTTCACATGTGCTAACAATCAAACCCAACCCATCCTTGCCAGGCAGTGTGGTGACCCAATGGGTACCATGCTCTCCTGACAGGTTCTGGTGCTGCACTGCTAGGCACTACATCTGCCAAGGGTGGGGTGGGACTGCTATCACATCACCATGGACACCACTGCTGCCCTCACCCTCAGCACAATTTTGGGGGTGGGAAGCAGTATGGGCTGAGCAGTAGTAATGTCTCTCACTGCAGTGATGCAATGATACCTTTGAGCTCCCTAAGATGTGAAATGCTTGGCTTTAAATCAGGGACGATCTTCCTCTATGATACATTTTGACAAATGGGGAGGGAAGATGAATAGTTTTTTCAGTATTTATGCAGGATCCTCAAATCCAATGAAGACAAATTCAAGTGACAGGCATACCTCATCCAGAATTGCTGCTGCCTTGACCAGGAAAGCTTGCTTTCTTGTTAAATCTCCCCATGTCTGACTTTTTGACCTTGAACGTTAATAAGCTTGTTGTCCCACTCATCAGTTCTGCAGTGGACTATGTCATTCTCAGGTACAAGGAAAGCATGACTTGAAATGATTTGAACAATGAGAAAAACTTCTTACTTCACACGAGAAGAGTCCTATAGGCAGGCAGCTCCAGGGTGGGTCGATTCAAAGAGCCAGGTTCTTTTCACCTTCTTGCTCTGCCACCTGAGCACGTCAGCTCTGTCCTCAGCCTGACTCCCTTCATGGTTGTGAGATGGTTAGGTTGGTTTCAGTACAAGATTAAGAGGAAAAAAGGCTGCTTCTTCCTAGTGACTTTTTTTAATGAGCAAGGTAACATTTCTCAGACTTCCTTCTCCCCTGTCAGTAGATTTCTGCCATCTTATGGGCTAGAACTGCAACAGACCTCACTCAAAATCCAGTTCCAAGCAAGGAGAATGGAATAGGCATCGCTAGTGTAAGCACAGGGCTGTGTGTAGTATGTGGACTTCCCAAGGAAATTGTCTGTTAGAAATCTGGGGTACGTAACCAACAAAGTTGGCTATATCTGGTGAACAGATAGGACTGACTACTATTGTTCAAACAAAAACAAAACAAACAAAAAAGGGTGCTCAGTCTTCTTGTACTCAACAGTCATAGCTGAGTCTAGTAAGATATGTGTCTTACTTGTGAAGACACAGACATTCTGGAATTTGGAAAGAAAATGCCTCACCTCCTCTGAGCCCTGTAAGGGGCTCAGCTCCAGGACAGGCAGCAGGGAACTCCAGAAGATCTAGGGGTGGTGGGCGGAGACCGGGAATTGCACGGAGGCCACCAGGCTCCTGGAGGCCTTGTAAACCCTGAGCCTTGCTCAGTGACAGCTGGGGTTCCATGGGGAGGAGCAGGAAGCCGATGTGCCAGGAGGACAGGAAATGTTAAGTGGGCAGAGCAGGAATGGACTCAGAGGCCTGAGGTGGTTTTTATTATTTATTTTTGGTTGATTTTCAGGAAACTCAGGAAATTCTTGGACTTTAAAGCAGCATGTCTTGTACTGGAAAACACCTTTCTAAGAAGAACTAAATATTTAAGTTTTGAATCTCTTCTCACCACCTGTGATTCCTCCTCCAAGGAAAATACTACCTTCTCCTTACCTGAAACTTGCTTTCTATATTGGCTAGATTAAATTTGCGGTCTGTTTTCTATAAACTCACAGCAGAATTTTGAAATGCACATGGTCCCTGAACATCAGGAGTATTGCAGTTTATAAAAAATAGGACATGCTTAACTGAGAAATAACTATATTGAGTCAACCAGCTGATACCCGTGAGCCAATTTTTCACATTCTAAGAGCTGAGAGAGAAGGACGACTATGCATAATTATGCTTTGAGACCCAAAACAGTGTAGGCTTTGATGTACAACCAACAAACCAACCAGCCAAGATTTCTAATTTGACACTTAGCTTTATTCTGTTTGTACCAGGTTAACTGAATTTGGTGCTCAGTATGCCACATCTGTGAAGTGGGCATTATTAATCCCCATTCCCCCTCACCATCTTCAGTATATCATCAGTGTTCAATGCATGTTGGCTGTTTCTTCCCCACCAAATAGATGTTTCTGTGTCTGAGCACTCAATTTATTAAAGACTTGCAAAGAAATCTGTAAACCAAACACATAGGTTAGGTATTCAAACATAATGTATAAGGTTAACATAGAGCATTTATGATTTATTATATCTTGAGTTTTTAATAATTGAGTCAGAATTTTATAGGTGAAAGAGGCTAATCCTTGTCCAGACCAGTGTGGTCTTTCTAAAATTGTGATCATGTTATTTAACTGCTTTAACCACCTGAATGGATTCTTATTTTACTCCATACAAGCAGGAATCTATCTCTCTTGCTTACTATTCTGTTAATCCAAGAACATAGAAAAATGGCTGGTCTGCAGTAAGGTTAACAGATAGTTTCAGGACTTCTGGTCAAGGTGACAAAGGTAAGCACCGCTCACCTCCTCACACAACCACATCAAAATTACTACTAACATATAGAACAAAACTGTCACTTAAGATAGTCAGAAATCAAGCTGAATGGAAGTCTGACAACTATGGAATTAAAGAAACCACTTCCATCCAGACTGGGTAGAAGGGCAGAGAAACAGAATGGGCTAGTCCCACATTTGGAGGATAATAATTTAAGAAGGATATCTCAAGAGCAAGGAGTCCCAGCCTAACAGCAGACCCCCCCCCCCCAGCCCAGGGTTCAAGTTCCAGGAAGCTAAGTCCCCATAATTTCTGGCTGCAAAAACCAGTGGAGATTGAGTTGCTGGAAGAAACTCTTGGAGTCCCAAGCAGTTCCTCTTAAAGAACCCACAAATGGACTTATTCAGACTCATTCCCTCTGAGCTCCAACACTGGTGTAGCAACACCAGTGGCATATAGGGAGAAACTGAAGTGTCTGGCATTAAGGCGAGAGCTGGGGAATAGTTACTCCCAGACAGAAAGGTGGGCAGAGCCATGGTCCCTTTTCTGAACCCTTCCCCCACAAAGCCACAAAGCTGGTGCCATGTCTGAGACTCTATCAACCTGGCTAACACTGTTTGCCCCACCCTGGAGATTCCTTGAGACTCTGTCCCACCCAACTTATGGGCCCACCCAAGCTACTTTTCCATATGAATAGCTGGTCTTGGCTCATGCTTCACAACTTCCTAAGGCTTCTCAAATAAGCAACAACCAGCCTCAGTGAGGCCCTATCTGCTGTACCTCTTGCTAAATGTCCCCAGGCTCATCACTAGTAGCAACCAGCTTATACTCACAGCTTGGCTTTGCCTTGGAATCTCCAAATTCAGCACAAGTAGTAGCCATCACAGATTGCTTTACAGCTCAGGGAGGGTGGCCCTGAGCAAAACACAGGTGGGGGCTGACCTTGGCCTGGACCCCCCGGGAAACCCCAGAGCCTGTGCACCTAGTGGACAGCTACAGACCATGTCAGAGAACAACCACCCTGCCTCTGTATAGCTGATTCTCCATGGAGAGTGGAGTTTTGTGGTTAGTGGTCATAGCCAATCCTTGCAACTGACTGGCCTGGGTAAATCCCTCCCATTGACCTGCCAACAGCAATCTACTACAAGAGGAGGGTGTACCCAGACCACACGAAGGCTGCACCTCAAATATCCAGCTTGGATAATAGGGGAGGCTGGACCCTACAGGACACCTGCTACATTAGGCCACACTACAAAGACAGGGAGTCATAGCAGCTCTACCTAATACATTGAAACAAACACAAGGAGGCTGCCAAAATGAGGAGACAAAGAAACATGGCCCGAATGAAAGAACAGATCAAAACTCTAGGAAAATAACTAAACAAAATTGAGATAAACAATCTATCTGATGTAGAGTTCAAAACACTCGTGATAAGGATGCTCGAGGAAATCAGTGAGGACCTCAGACACATAAAAAAGATCCAGTCAGAAATGAAGGCTACACTAATTGAATAAAGAACAATTTATAGGGAAACAACAGTAGAGTGGATGAAGCCAAGACACAAATCAATGATTTGGAACATAAGGATGCAAAAAAACAGCCCATCAGAACAACAAGAAGAAAAAAGAACCCCCCCCCCAAATGAGGATAGTGTGAGTAGCCTCTTGGACAACCTCAAGCATACCAGCATTTGTGTCATGGGGGTGCCATAAGGAGAAGAGAAAGAGCAAGAAATTGGAAATGTATTTGAAAAAATAATGAAAGAAAACTTCCCTAATTTGGTGAAGGAAATAGACATGCAAATCCAGGAAGCACAGCAAATCCCAAACAAGCTGGATAGAAAGAGGCCCACTCTAAGACACATCATTATTAAAACACTAAATGTTAGAGGTAAAGAGGGAGTTTTAAAAGCAGCACGAGAAAAGCATTAAGTTACCTACAGGGGAATTCTCATGAGACTCTCAGCTGATTTTTCAAAGGAAACTTTACAGGCTAGAAGGGACTGGCAAGAAATATTCAGTCATGAAAAGCAGGGACCAACAGCCAAGATTGCCCTACTCACCAAAGATACCATGTAGAATTGAAGGGCAGATAAAGAGCTTCCCAGACAGGGAAAAACTAAAGGCATTCATCATCACCAAACCATTATTACATAAAGTGTTAAAGAGACTTATTTGAGAAAAAGAAGAAGATCAAAACTATGAACAATAAAATGGCAATAAACACGTATCTATCGAGAATTAAATTTAAAAGACAAACTAAGGGCACGAGAAGAAGAGAGACAGAATCGTGGATACAGACAGGGGTTTGATGGTTGCCAGATGGGAGAGGAGTGTGAGGGGATTAAGAAGTACAAATAGGTGGTTACAGAATAGCTATGGGGATGTAAAGTACAGTATAGGAAATTAGGTAGCCAAAGAACTTACGCATGTGACCCATGGACATGAACAACAGTGTGGGGTTGTCTTTGGGAGTTGGGGGCGCTGGGTGGAGGGGGTGAGAAGGGAGAAAAAATTGGACAACTCTAATAGCATACTCAATAAAATATGATTAAAAAGATAAATAGTTTCTGAAGGAATGTGTCAAGTCCAACCTCCTTTTGGTGATATAGAAGACCTCTGTTGATGGGTCTGTCCCCTGCCCTCCTTTCCATCTGCTTTATGTTTACTCTTCAGCTGCCTTTTCACAAACCAGATGTTCCACAGAGGGACATGGCAGCACCCTCCCAGCCTTTGCCCAGGCTGCTCTATTCTCCTGGGACACTGCTCCCCTCCCACTTGCTCGCCTGACCCTCCCCATATGCACACTTGGCCTCGCTGGCTCCTATGGGTCCTCTACACCTGTGCTTAAGATGCCACTCCCTCTTCTGTGCACCGGCCCCTATCACCCAGGATGAATTAGATGTTCTTCCTGTGCATCCCCATAGCAGCCTCTATGTAAGTTTTTATAGGAGTTAACACACTGTATTGAAATCGTCTGTTCCACTAGACTGTAAACATCACAAGGGCTAAGACTGTGTGTTGATAATTAATAGTAAATATTTACTAAATCAAGCAATCAATTCCTAGTTCCACCCCTTCGTTTTCTTCTAGAGGAGGCTGGGGTCCAGACAAGTCAGTGACCTGTCCAGTGCCACCAGCACTTTGGCAACATGGAGACCAGGCCCCGAAGTCAGTGTCCCAGCTGTGCACTGTCTCCTCGGCCAACTTGCTCTGATGCTCAGCTAGCATCGTACCCGAAGCTGTGGAATAATTGTAATTCAACATTTGAAAAATGTGATTAGGAACTCAAATAATCATATAATTCATTCATAAGGCAGATACAAAGGGTTTGTTTAACAAGATCCTCTATTATTTTAAATTCCACATGTGGCTGTTCTCCTCCACTGTCCTGGAGTATTGAAAGAATGTGACGTTAGTGTGCTCACTGTTGGAGGCCTGGGTTTCTGTATGACAGCCAGGATAGAACATTCTGGTAAAATCTGATGCTATCACTCACTCAGGCTTTTGTTGCATTGAAGTCAGGAAATCTCCTGGGAGGACCCTGGTGGAAAAAACATCCAGATATCAGATCGCTCTCTCCAGCCGTACAGGCTGAGAGCACTCTCAACTAGAGTGAGAACAAAGAAAACCTGGGATGGTCAAAAAAGGGGATGCTGGGAAATCCTGGTTGAATCCTATGTCACTGCTTTGTAACCTTGGGCATAGTATTTTCTCTGAGCATTTGCTTCCTCATCTGTTGTGTGGGGGTAACTGGGGAGATAATTGAAGGATTAGCATGTGTGAAGAGCCTAATCTATTGTCTGGCGATAGTCGGTCTTCAACAAATGTTAGATCTCCTCTCTCCTATGTAGGCCTGCCCTCCTGCAGCCACGTTTCCAATTCAGATATTCCAGCAGGAGAAACATCTTTATCATGGTGCCTGGTCTGGTAGGTGCTCCATAATACTGGATGACTAATGATCATAAAGAAGATATATTATCACAAAAGAGCTAAATTCTTTCTTCAAAGAACCTGAGGTGACTCTGCCTTTTCCTGTCTGTTTTCTACTGTGATATGGGTTGGGGATGTGTTTACTAGTGGTTTTCAGATACTATCTTCATATCTGTGCACTTCAGAAAGAAACGCAATCTGGTTATGCTTGTTACAATGACAGATCTGTGTAAAAAAGGATCAAAGGATCTTGCAACAAAATATGGATTTCGCCTTCTGTGCCTGCTCAGATGACTGAAGTGAATTAAACAAACACACAAACAAAAATTGGTGTCGTCTATGAGGTGTCTGGCAGGGTCAGTTAGGGCCCACGTGAAAGTCCGAGAAAGTCGGGCTGAACACTGACTGTGCAGTTGTGGGGTCTTGGGACATAGCTGTGTCCCCCTTCACATAATTTTCCTGAAGTGTTTGGGAATGTACGTTGGGAAAAAGTATTAACA